>JAUMTS010437710.1:2142-13606 GCA_032273385.1 Ophiopholis aculeata | reverse complement strand
GGTCACTTGGGGCACACAGAGGTCAATTTGTTGCGGGAAAAATCAAGGAGCTAAAGGTGCTACAGGTGCTCTAGTCTATATTAATAAGATCATAGAGTATGTCTGTGTGTGTGTGTGTGTGTGTGTCCGGCTATGGGTTTAGTCATGCTAAGTTGTACGGAGTTGATATTTGGCACAGGGGTAGGGGACAACCGCCCGAGGTTTGTGGTCACGTTTTCAAAGTGACCCTATAGGTCAAAGGTCACTTAGAGGTCAAATTGCTTAGGAATGATCTATGACTACCAAATTTTGGCAGAAGAACCTCTGACCCAATCGTTACACATTGTTGAGATCAAAGGTCAGGTAGAGGCTATCTGGGGTCAAATAGAGGAAATTAGCTTAGGAACACTCTATGACAACACAATTTAGTCAGAAAGCTTACTAATGGACAAAGGTCATGTCAGTTAAGAGGTCATATCGCCTCTTTTGTGCATGAATATGCACAGGAGCTCTAGTTTGAATTGAATTGTTGATGTTTAATTCTTAGCAAACCTGACTGATTTAAAGCAAATTAACTGATTAAGTAATTGTTTTCAAGTAATGTTTTGCAAATGCAATTATCTGTCAAAATCCATTAAAATAAGACTCGTGCAATATTGTCGTAGCTTGAGCAATATATTCTTGTACCCCACTCAACGCCATCCAGTGCTAAAACTAGCGATCCGTCTTCGAGTCACTATGGAAGTTAGACCACTTTCATGAATGTTCCAATCTAAACATATTTATAAATCAAAGTAGGTCAAAAAGATACTAATACAATTGGTGCGATTGAGCCTTGTTGAAATTTTTTAAAACATTAAATAAAATGAAATTGTTATGGTTAACAATATTATTGGTACTAATAACATAGAGCTGATATTGGTTGTTGTCAAGCGTATCATTTCTTTAATGTGGCAATTCATTATGCAAATCCAAAGTTTTTTTCCACCAGAATTATCTATGAATATTGTTTCAATGTTTTTCACTGCTCTGGTTATTTTTATAGAATCAAAGAAAAAATCCACAGTTGACTGCCTAAATGAAACTCAAATTATGCATATGATTTCTGTTTTATTACTAAGAAAAATCATGAAACGTAATTCGTTTCATCGAGTTATACTACTTTAAAATACTTTACAGTGATGGTTTTGACCATTGTGTTCTTTTTCTGCTTTACATGGCTATTCTCACGACTACGACTAGTGGAAGGTTAAAATAAGTCATAAAGTATTTTAACATCTTTTAACAACTTTTAACACCAGCATACATAACAGCTTCATCAGCGGCTGGGTGTAAGATTTCATCATCATCCTTACAATCATTCAGATCTAGGGACGCGTACATCTAAACTTCTTTTGTGGACCCATTTCATTCGCGGGTTTAATTGAGTCAAATTCATGACTTATAATGGTCATAGTTTCTTGATAAATGAGATCGAAAGCAAATTGTGCTGTTTGCTGTTCAATGTTATAAAGACACCTGATCTTTTGAGTTGGCAAGTTCTCCGCGATGGTATCCGTGTTAATGTTGACGAACAGCAAATACCAATATGGCGATTGTAATTACGACTGATATCCGAGCAAGACTAACACCTGCCCAAGAAGAATTATCGTATTGTTCTGTCGCAGTGGATTCGAAAGTGCGTGCACCAAACCAGGCTTGAGTACCCCTGGGGTTTCTAGGCAATCATTAAAGTCATCGAACATTTTCCAGCAATAAATGTAGCGTTTGTCAATGTCAAGAATATATGCAGTGAATTTATCAACGATATGTGATTCTGTGATTTGATTATCGCACCTGACGAATGGATAGCAGGAATTTCAGCAAGTTTGAATGTTTTGGAATATCAGCAAAAGATAGTCGTAACATGTGGCCAATGACCACTTTAAAATCAGGATGTTTCCGAGCGTAGATAAAAACGTTGATCGCGCTATTGAATGCTATCGGCACCTGCGAAAAGTAATAAATATGGAATCCTATAAAAGATACTTCTGAAAATGGAATAGCAATACAATACGGTATGAAACAAGCAAAGAATGCACAGACAACGAGAAAGAGATTCTTGGTGATTTTGATTTGCTGATGAGATATGCGTTCCCTCCGCGGATTACTAGTAATAGTAGTGCGTGTCACCGTTTGTTGCTCGTCTCCGTGATTTTCCTCCATTGCAAGGATTTGTACGTCTGACAGCGACCTTTGTTTCGTGTCTGTATCGTTCGGTGTCTCGGAAGAAACAGTTAACTGTGGTGATGTCAACGTCCCTGATTTGGTCGTTTGTCCTTCCACATCTTTACCACTCATAGTTATATGTTTCTGAGCGCGAAAATGTCTCTTTAAGTAGATATACACGCAAACATAACTGACAACAATGACGACAAGTGGGATTGAGAAACCAGCGCCAATTTGCACATACTTAAATATGTGGGCGTTTTCGTGTGATTCAATGTCATTGCAGCCCCCACCTGTATCATAACCGACAGCGCCATTTCCTGTTGCCAAAACAGCTATCCCTGCCCCTCCTGGTATGATCCACGGAATAGCTACCAAACGGGCAAGCTTCCACGATCTGAAGATTTTCCTGTGAAGAAATGGTCTCGTTATAAGTACGAGTCTGCTTACTGCTATCAGGGCCAAATTATACATACTGGCTCCAACGCATACTAAAATCATGAATCCACTCATTTCACAAAGCCAGTATGCCTCAGGTATAGGCCATCCATCAACACTGATTAAGCTTACCACAGACCAAATCAAGAAAAAAGAAGACAACAGATCGGCTACGGCTAAGTTATTGACGAAGGCGCTAGTGGGTGTCTGGAGCACACGGGAAAATGAAGTTGCTAGAATAATTATTATGTTGCCGATGATCCCCATAATCGCACTAAGTCCAACGAGAACACCTACGACGACCCGTTCCCAATAAAACACTTGTAACGGTGAAACCACCTCATCACCGGTGTTATTAGAATACATGGCATTTATCATTCACGTTAAGTATTGCATTGCAAAGATGAAAGAGGGAAAATACAGACTGAGAGTTGTAGCTTCAATTCTGTTGCAACTCAATTTTGTTATATCTATACAAAGTTCATGATTCTAAGAAGCACTCATTGTAAAACTGCCCGTGTATTTAATATGAATCTGAACACCGTGGTTATTGAACCCGAACAGACTAGTCCTTCATTCAATATATATACTAGAGCACCTGTAGCACCTTTATTCTCTATTTCCTTCAGCAAATTGATATATTGATCCAAAGTCCCCTGTGGCTTACTTTTGACCAGTCAGTACAGTGTATTTCAATGTGTTCGATACTTATACTGACCAAATTTGGCAGGCATAGAGTGTTCCAAAGCAAATTCATCTCTGCCTGACCTTACATGCCTTAGGTAGTCCCTTGGTGACTTTTGACTCCAGTAGTATATTTCAATCTGGTCCTCGGTTCTTCTTACCAAATTTGGTAGTTATAGAGAGTTCCTAAGCAAATTGTCCTCTTCTGGACCTGGGATGAGCCATGGGTGACCTTTGTCTCCAGCCAAATTATTTAATCTGGTTGATGATTCTTCTGACCAAACTTTGTACTCATAGCATTATTTAGTAAATCGGCCTCTAGTTGACCCCGGATAACCACTACCTGACCTTTGACCCCAGCAATGTATTACGTTTGGGTTTTGATTATTTTTACCAAAGTTGGTAGGGAAAAGGCAAAATAAATCTATTCCAACTGGCCAGCAGGGGACCAATGTATGGATCAAAAAACGATGCAATGGAGTCACACGAGCAAAGTGATAAAGATAAAAACAGGTAAATGTGGCTCAACATACAAAGGGGTACAAAAAAGATAGGAAATAAAAAGTGGTATAATAAACCATACGTTTCAAAAAGGCAAGCTTTTCTTTATCAAGGGGACAAAAAAGGCTGACAACTATCACAGACAAGCTCTGATAGCTGAAAGAAAGAGGAAAATTGATAACCTAGTCTTCTCTAGTATAATATAATGAGAACAAGAAAGCACATTAGCATAACAGATAAAAAATGGGTAGAGGGATTAGTTATAGTCACGCAACAAAATACTTGCGAGAGTCAAGGCGCAAAAATAATGTGGATCATATGGAGAAATGCCTCTTGATCGCATGACATCACATTAATTCTGATCTCGGGATATACTTGACTATTTCCCAATTATTTTGAGCTGAAGTTTTTTAAACACACTGAATTCACAGAATGTTTTTTCATCTACAATTAGTGACAAAAACACAAAATATCAAACGTTGTAGGAAATTGCCACAGTTTAAAAAATTGTGAACTCATCACATCACGCCTGAGCCGTTAAGATTAGACTTCCAAATTAAAGTTCCAACATTGTGAATACTCAAGAACGATAACACATTTGGAAAAGTAACATGTGAAACTTATCATCAGAAGGGTTCTATGGGGAGAAACTACAGTTACACTAGGGAAAGTTAAGAATATCTTGAATAAGTCAAAAAGGATATGAAAGGGAACATTTAAAAAACAATGCAAAAGCACTTTGCAAATTTTAAATTGTTGGCATTTCTTGAACACTACTTTCATGCAAGCAAATTCATTTTGAAGGGAAGCTTTTTAAGAATGAAAACTCTCCACATATAAAAAACAAATCATTGACAAAATGTACAAGTTTAAATCACAACGCTGAATGAAGAGGTCGAGATGACCTCGCAAGCTACGTCTTTGCAACCAACTGACTCTGAAAAGGTATCTATACTGAACTTACTTGTAGTTTAAAGTTAAAAAAAACCCACCCAAAACCATTGAGTGCGCTAGTTTTCTTGGAAGTGCCACTCTCATATGGAACCGTGCATTATAATTTGTTTTTATTTATAAGGGGGAGTGGTATAAGATGTGTCATAAATATAATTTGTACTTTGTTTTTAATTAATCTTTAATTGAACCTTGATATCTAATGAGATATGTAATAAACGACCAGTCATTCAAAACAGGTGTAACATCCGCTACAAAAAAAAAAAAAATCATTTAATTCTTCAGTCGCCACAGAGCTTTTTATTGTATTTTGCTCATTTACATTACTTTTTTCTAGTCCTATTATATTTGAACATGAAATTACTAGAGAATTTCATGATTTAAAAGCCAGTGGATCATGATGAATTGAGGTAATTTTGTCACATTGACAACTACATGCTACTCAAGTGCAACATACATGCATTTTATTAGTACAAATACATGTCACCAAAAGACAATTTAAAACTCCCTAATTTTAAAACTCTGCCTTAGCTAATTCCAAATTGCAAGATAATTTCTTTTATTTCAAAATCCCCTTTATGTCAACTAATGTTGAATATCATCACTGCTATTGCAAAATGTTTCTCAATCAAACATTTGTGTTCTTTCCTTGAAATGTTGAAATGCCTTTTTTGTTGTTTCCTCAGTCAAGAACTGAGACTTAATTCAATACTTCCTCTAAAGATACCTAATTTTCAATCAAACACATATTAAATATTGTCTGCCTCTTCTGACAATTAATTCTGACTATATTATATGCGGATATAAGAGATAGCAACAAGTTGATTAATTTAAGATGTTCCCTTGTCTCATAGATTCTCAATATTACGTGGTACGTGGTGGTAGTGAGTGAGCCCAGGTGGTAGAGGTAAAAAGCAAGCTTATTAATCAAAAAGGCAATCAAACAACTCATTCAAATTTCTCTTATTACCATACTGATGCGGGTAATGTCCCACCTTCAGGTAAAGTCCCACCTCCTACTTTGATTTATTTTTCTGAAATCCCCCCCCCCCCCATTTTTTTTAAATTTTAAATCTATACAGTCCGCCAATCATACACATACTAAAAAAAATAAATTAAAAAAATAGATACGGGTAAAGTCCCACCCCCAAACTTTAAAAAAAAATTTCGGATCGAAAAGGGGTGGGACATTACCCGCGTCAGTACGGTACATGTATGATAAACCATGTATTTGTAAATCGGCAAGAAACCAATTTAAACACAGGTGTACATATAGCGTAAATCAAGCAAATTGTGCTGAGATTGTAAATAACCTAGACCTTCACGAGTGCACTCAACCATACCATTGTTTCAAATTTAATTAAGAACATCTAATTTACTTTATATCCTGAAAATGAACCAAATCAATTGAAAAATAATTAAGATATGATCATTTTTGATAAGCTGACCTCTTTATTTTCCACCATTTTTTGATTCACGCTGTAATGAATGCTGGAATCTTGGTATCATAACTGCATACAATGTCAATGTACTCATTTAGACGATATTATTTCTCATTATTATCTACCTTATAAAAACTTGAGATAAAATGATTTGATCATTCTAAGGGTCTTATGTTCTGATGCTGTACCAAGATTACCATCAGTTGAATTTGATTACAATTCACACTTTTCCATCATATAGACCGATCTAATTTAATCAGAATGTTGTGACCCAATAGCCTAATTTACCTAATGGACTAATCATCTAAAGTGTCAAAAGAGGAAGCGTGGGATCAGCGGTACAGCTGAGCTCCTAAAAGCGGATGTTCTACAATTGAGGGGATGTTCTAGCATTAAGATGAACATTAACAACATGTTTGGACTGTTAGACACACCCACATTTAACCACAAGTAACTATCTACCAACCCTGGCAATTGCACCATCAGACTCTGCAATTAACACAACAATCATCAACACAACAGCAGATGTAAAGTGCAAATAAATGCAATGGCACATACTTGGTCACAAAAGATTCACTTTTCCTAATAATGTAATAATTGATACTATGTATTTAAGTTAAATATCATGAAGCAACTTATTTAGCTTGTCAATCTGTATATATTTTCATTCTCCCATCAATATCTCTGACGGCAAGTCTTTTATTTCTTGATGGAATGGATGCCTGGCCTGTCAATCTGTAATCTATTTAACTGATAAAACCTGTCTCAACTTGGAACAAACTATTTCACTTGTTCGCTTTTTCAAATCACACACATGCACACTTGAAAAACCAGTCAATCAGCCAGACAACTAATTTATACCACCGCTTTAAAATGTCAAAATTGCACTAATTCTTCTGTCTGACAAATGGGTGCAGACATGAATGGCAAGAAATTTCCTGGCATTGCCCTTTAACAAAAGCGCAGGAGTCCCATCTCAAAGGTGCCCAGTCCGATTTGTCAACTTTCTTTAAACTTTTTGAGATTTTGGTACGAAAGGGTGCTTACATTTTTCGCATAACCCATATAAAATGTTACAGCTGAAACAAGTTCCATTTAGAGATATTAGCACAAACGTGTCTAGTACTGTTTAACCACAATCAGATTTAAAGTAAAGTATTATAGCCAACTGCAATATACAAAATTACTTCGTAAATCAAACTGGTTTGACTGATTCAACTAAAATTTCAAATTATAGTCGCTGACGTGATGATCCATTAAATGAAACAGAAACTTAATTTTGAAACATCAAATCATCCCCTTTAATGACCCTTGTCATTTTCTAACCCGTTAATGTTCACAAAGCCTCCTGCAAACCCAATAATTGAGTAACTAAGAGAGGCGTACTGACGTCATACCAATTGCATATGATGGATGAGGCAGTCATACAATCACATTCTAGCTGGTATATTAAGGCGGAGGCTGTAGATTGCTACAAACCACATCCGATCAAAAATTGAATGTTATGTCCTTGAAGTTTATTATCCGTGCTTCCCATCCAATGCATGATTCATATAGTTCATTAAGCCAACACATATCTACTGCTTGTTGAACTTTAATTGCAACGAAAACCACATATCAGAAAGAATGGAAACAAATTATTAAACTAATAAAAAAGAAAGGTTGTTTAATTACTAATATTAAAATGTGCTACACAACATTCCCCTTACTTTTTATGATTTTGCTAGTGCGTTGGGTTGGGAAAAATTTGGTAAGGGAAACCTGGAGGAGGGGGGACGACACTAACATACTTCCATGTATAATTGTCATCATCAAGCAGGCCCTCTAATTTTGGACCCTAAACACTGACCAGCAGCAAGTGTAAAATACCAACCCTAATCACTGACCTTATCAAAATAGGGAACCTTTAAACTGACCAATTTTGCCCTCTGTTTTGGATGATTTTTTGTTTTTCCGATTTACTTTTGAACAAGTCATCAATTTGTTATCCACAGACCTGTTACAATTTAATATCAGCAGGTTTACTTTGGTTTTAAAATGGTAGAAAATCATACCCTAAAATTATACCCTAAACGCTGAATTATGCTTCTGAAAGTATATCCTTGATCTAAAATAAGTTGCTACCCTAACCAAGGTCCTCTTTGATTAGTGAAAAGGATGCCCCTTCCCGCGGATTTCGCCCCGGTGCTGACAACACATTTGCTCTGAGTGGCCCTCCCCAGGGGAAAAACACATAAAGATGCTTCCAGCAAAAGTGATATAGTGTCTAGCTTCCTGTTATAGAATCATACAGTTCAACTGAATAGGCCTAGCCTATACATATACTACTCAAACATGATACATGAGCTATGCTTCTTTGCCATAACAAGATAGTTTAGCAGTAAAAAGCAAAATACATCATTTTATAGGATGTGAATGAGTAATTGGTATTGAATTGGTAACGGAAAAACAGAATGAATATACCCTTCCTATCCCTCCCCCACAAATTGTACATATCTACTCATTCATGTGATGATGATATATTCATAAATGTGGAATGTAACATATGAAAGTTTGATATGTTGTGAATCATTCTAGAGTGATTGCTGTAACAGTTGTCAACTTACAATCCGGGGCTTACAATGTGACTAATAAAGGGACAGCCATTGATTGTCCCATATTAGGTTAAGTTATTATGATACAATGTTAAATGTACACAAATCTAGGAAATAACATGATAAGAAACTTATTGACACCAAATTTGACCAGAAATGGATTGAAAGAGTCCGTCAAGGTAGCAATACTGAGTTGAGAACATGTTGGTTAATTGTCCGTAACTAGGTTAAATAATTGTGATACAATGTTAAATTTATAAAAATCTAGGAAATAACATCAGAAACTTATTGACACCAAATTTGTGGTTAATTGACCAGAAATGGATTGAAAGTCATAACTGACTGAATGAAGACCTCAGACTCCTTTCTAAAATAAGATGTATAACAGCTCTTGAGTCTTAGGATCCTATAATCACCTAAACTAATTAGTACACTAAATTAATTATGATTTTTTTTTTCCACAACGGAGTATTCATAGCTCCAAATACATTTTGTAGACTTTCACTAATAGTGAAACATTAAGAAAAGTGCTACCTTATGAGGAAACCCAACCATGATACAAACAAACATTAAAGAATGAGGCAAGCTTTATAATACAGAGAATTTACAAATCATTCTCTCACTGACACTATACAATCTACATACACCAAGTTGGCCATGCCCCATGCCCATTAATTTCACCCACGTGAGAGTTGAACATCAGAGGAACTTGGTAAGTTGTTAAACTGTAAACTGTAAGACCTTAATATACTCCCACATTCAAAACCCTAAATTGTCAACTATACAATCAAGTAAAAAGATTGAAAGACATTTGTAAAAGTGTCTTGCAAAGTGAACCACTTTGACGCTCTTTTTCTGAGTGAACACCGTGACCCTACCTCCACCTGAAAGGCTGGCTAAGCCAGTTATATAGGCCCTATACTATTTTGTTGTTTCCTGGTAGTATTGTTATCAGGGTAAGAAAACAAATGCAGTTTTAGGGGGGGGGGGCACACCCATAATTACCCTACCCTTAATGAATTACCCTACTCTTAATAAATGCACTCTTAATGAAGCGACGTGATTGTGACGATTTACCAGCAGCGAACTTACAGCGCATGATCAATTCTGGAATTGCGCTATACAAGAACCCACTTTTATTATTATTATTACTCAGATAGCTGCGTTTCCCACTATTTCTTTACTTTAGGGACCAAAGTTTCCTTCAAAATGTTAACATTTCCTAAGAACTAGGTTCTTTAGTTCTCTGCTGATCCAGACCTGATTGTTATAAGATCTTTTTCTGGGTAACATAAGATTGGTTTACATCAAACATTGTCTGGTGTATGCCCATGGTTACAGTCTGCACCTAATTCACAGAACCACATATAGGCTACCAATACCCAAGGCCCCGGGCTCGACACCAGCACACCCTTCAAACATCTAATCCTCTGCATCCATGTCACAAGAAACACATCCTTGGACACAGACATACACTTCTTGGATTAGACTTCTCTATCATTTCTACAACCTGCTCCCTGCAAAGTTGTGTATTAAGTGTTGTTTTAGTTACCTAAATCATAAACAACGTATCTTAGGGAAGCGATAGATTTAAACATCTGTCAACACAAGAAAGTTGAGATTATGGTACCTCAAATTTTTATTACAAAGTCACACATCCTCATCAACAAAATTCTAGTGTTGAAAAGATGAGAGGTGAAGGCTTGTACGTAAAGCAAGTTTAGTTCACTTGTTGCAGAATTGCAACAAGAATCTAAGGAACAAATTTCACAATTCAGATAAAGACTAGATATCTTACATATGCTCCTCAAAAATTGGGTACATTTTGGCCTGCATGTTTAAGATTATGGGGAAGAGGGTTGGCGCGGCGGTATGCAAGCTTGCCTTGCACCACTGAGATCCTGGGTTCAAGTCAGCGCTTGGCCGTGACTTTATGTGCATTTGGTTTCCCGATCCATACTCGCTTCAGTAGGTTTTCTCCTAGTGCTTTGGTTTCCCCCTAAATCAGGTTTAGTTTGGTCATCAAACACTTCCCCTACCCAAGGGTATTGGGGTGCTGCCAGGGAAAATTACAAGGTAAATATTACAACCTAAGTACTGATAGGATGTTCCATCATGGATGAACCACGAACATGAAGTGATCTGATTGTGACAATTTACCAGCAGCGAATTAAAGCGCCCTAGAACAGACTTTCTGGTTATGACGTTATATAAATTCCAACTATAATTATTTATTATTATTATCATAACCTTTGTATAAAAACACTCCAACGTTGCGTTTTACTTGAATTACTTTTGTGACGGCAAGTTATCAAAATGAAGTCTGTCATTTCCAAATCAGTTGAGCTACAAATACTGAAAGTCTCAAAGATATGACGTAAGCTTGTTTATACTCTTATAAAATTGTTATAGGCCAAGAACGAGAACAAGGAAAGCATTTAATAAGTGGAAGGAAATCAAGGCAATAAAAGATTGAAATAATACAATATGAAAAAGAGAACAAGTTCTGAACTAAAGCAATTTACTTTTAAACTTGACTTGTAATAATGGCTTTACAATTGCAGTAAGTTGAAACTACACTGATGAGCAGGCCTGTAAACCAGGATTGAATTTGGGGAGGTGCCGGACCCACAAAAAAAAAAACCCTTATAAAACCCGAATGTTTAT
>JAUMTS010436599.1:0-13608 GCA_032273385.1 Ophiopholis aculeata | reverse complement strand
TGATAGATAGTTAAGGAATTTGATATTAAATCCAATAATAAAACATCCCGTTGTTGTGATTTCTTTAGGCAGTAGTTGAATTTGAAATGAAAAAGTAGTTATCAAACTTTTGTCAAGGCTTTTCATTACAATTGCAATTTCTCTTCAGTTAGTAAATGTTTTATTAAAGGTTTTTTTGTATGTATATAATCATTTTAAGTAAGGAAACTAGCAAACGTAAACAACCAATACGCTGCAACCAATGTGTGAAAAAGTGAGAACAAAATTACAACAAATGCCTTTATGTAATGGTGAACAATATACAATCATCTATTAATTAATAAACAAGGGTTGAAAACTTAATTTCATCTGATTTTGGAAGAGTGGTATAAAATCATTGGATTTAGTTGTTATCATTGCCTCTCTTCTTTGTTTGAATGATCTAGGATTAGACATGTATGTTGAGCAATTGCTTTATTATGAGCTTTTATATATTGAAACCAGTTATCTTCTCAATTTCCATCAATGATCATATTGGGTTTTTTTCTTTCAAGTTCATCTATCTCGAACGGTGAGCTCGTAAGCTTTAAAAACTTGACCGTTAAGCACTTGACCGGACCGTCATATTAAATTCGATTTAAAATGCCTATAAGCCTCGTTAGTAATATAAGCCTTGAGGGTATAATAACATAAAAGAAGGCAAGAAATGGCCTTCCTGGTCCTGTTTAACTGACTTCTCTTCCCGTTTAATAACACGGCAAATTTGACAATCAATTGTCACTCGTCAGAGCTTAACGTAGGGTGGACTCCCATGTTGTGTCTTCAATTTCTGATATATGTTTTGAGGCTACGGTAACGAATCATTGCCAGAAGCATTAAGTAAATATTAGTTATATATGAGGCTTATATGTTACTTTTTACTACGAAGATTCCGTGTAAATTGCATTTGATAAGGATGAATGTAAAATCAATTCACATCAATGAACTTAACTAACCATGCACTTTAGTTGTAATAGTAATGTTTATTATGTGTAGTGGCTGTAATAGATATTTCAAGAAATAATAGGGTACTTATTTTTCGTACTTATTCACAATAGCAGTATTCTTATATTTACGTTACAATAATGATGATCTATGCATCAAATCACTTTTATTCAGGAAGTCACCCAGAAGAACATATATTTGATACAAGAATATAATATATAAGTGGCTTTATGTATTCCATTAAATGAAATGCAGTTATATAACTTGTTATGAAACTTCCTTTTTTTATTTGCATTTCATCTCGCTTGCGTTTACATTTTGCGTGTACAAGATAACTACAGGGGCATTTATCAAAAATATGAAAGTTATAATAATGCAGTGTATAAGCTTCTTAAAGAATATGGCATTCAATGTCAATATTTACTTGAAAAATATGCTTAACGTTTGAAACCACCTACTGATCTACCACGTAAAAAGTGTAATATCCAGGGTAAAGCTTAACTAAGCACACATAGTTTAATTTGGTAACACAGTTTAAATTATATAGGTTCGTTTAAAGCAAATCGACTTGTCCAATAGTTGCCTACACAAATGCCTACATTTATTAATAATTACTCAAATCTATACAATTACAAAGTACGAATATAGTATTCATGTTCGTCGCTGACAATAATTAATTGAGGATATTAATCTCCCTAATATTTTCAAATAAGAAACATGTAGTTCCAACGGATTAAAACAAAAGCTGCTCTTCTTCTTTTCAGATCTCTATCTTGGGATTGTCTATTTTTCCAAAAATATTGGAACCTGGAACCCGGGAGCATTTACAATCAGGCAACTTCAAGGGTACTGTTTTACACGGATTGTTTGTAAGATCTTGATTAGGCGACTTCAAAGGTAGAGTATTACAGAAATTGATTGTAAGTTTCCAATTTGAGGTGACTTCAAAGGCACAGTATTAAATGAATTGATTGTAAGCTTTCAGTATTTAATCAGTAACTAAACTTAACAGATCATATATATTTCAGATGGTTAATACACTCTAATCTTTTAAAACAGTTACATGAGCAGTAACTTGAAAAGAACAGTTTGAAATAGATAAAGTAATTAACATTTTATTTGATATCCTTATTTGATGAATGTCGATGTAAATACATGTATAAAGTGGGTGGTGTTAATGACCCAATGTGTTAATTAACGTTGTAACAGTAGGCACATTCATCCTTGCGGTATTCCATTATCTAGTTCGTATAACTAATTTATGATACTGTTAGGAGGCAAATTTCACATTATGTCAGAATATCAATATTTTGGCGTAATGTTATCAAGTTAGGGTGCAAATCTGTAATTTTGGTTCAGGTAAGTACAATTACGTTTGAAATTTGCCGGTCAAAGGGGTATTGTTTAATTGTATTTTTAAAAATGTTCAGAGTAAATGCAAGACGATGCTTTTCTAATACAAAAGGTTAAAATAATACAAAGTACTATTTATTTTGACAAAGTGCATAATTTTACCAATTCCCGCATGAATATACGATTAGTCATTAACGGAATATCTTACAACACCATGCAGAATCAGTCGCAAAGATTGCGGGATTGTATTGGCGCATCAACGTCGTCAATCAAATCCATTTGACCGACAGAGATAACTGTTTTAGATATTCATGTTATCATTTTCGGTTGCCTTAAAATACAATTGTGTTTTGTTCTATAACACATTCTATCAATGTCTGTTTTTACGCAAGTACTCTATAAACATTAACCCTCGCTTAAAAAGCAAACCGCCACAAGAAATGATAACTGATGTTACCTTGCCAATTCAACATGCAGAGATTACGTGCCCATGTAAACGCTTCGAAGGCCAAACATGAAAACTAACTTTTTATAAATGTTTTTGCTCTCAATCAAATTGACTAGCAATGACCTTTTGCGCCAGAGTAAATGTTATTAATATATTTGAGAACGAGGCTACACACTGTTTGAGTGCGTTTCACTGCTTGTTTTGTTACGACTCAAAGGGAAAATCTTCTATGAGAGAAACTAATATTCATATCTTTTTGCATGTTTATTGTGCTTGCTAATATAATGTTTGCTCTTGGGAATAACTTTTATAAAATGTACCGCCTGAACCAATACATTTTGTACGTTGCCTGATGTTATATTTGATATATTGTTTCTTCATCGAGAGAAAACAATATCTCTGTGACAACAGATGACATATCAAGAAGTAAACAACCGTCACAAATGATGGAGCGGTGAGTGAACCAAATTTTCCCATAGGATAAAAAACAAATAAACAAGTCAAATTGTTAAGGTATCTGACTTTACTTCATCGATAACATCGGTGTTGTCTTGTAATGGTGATGAAATGATTATAGAAAATCGTTAAAATACTAACAACACATGTATACTATGTGATATATTTTTCTACTTAACTAAACCTGTTATTATTTTTTTTCTTCAAAAACCGTCTGAAAAATGCTTCCTTATTTGACTATTCCAATATCAACTACATGAGATCATGATGAGATTCTTCAAAAGCAAATCAAAATCACAAAAATGTATTGTAATGTTAGAGAGCTTAGTAACATAAATCTAGTGTTCTACGATAAAAAGTTGTGATTTTAAGTTTTACATTAATCATTGTCTCACTAACAGTGTTATAAAGACACTCTCTTTATTAATTTCACCTGTGCGAGACTCAAATTCATTAATGCTTGGTTTGATCAAAATAAGTATCAATCAGTATTATGTTTTTACACAGGAGTTGAAAACTATATTTCCCATGATATATTATTACAAGATTTGTTTTGCTTCTTTGTCTATTCATTTTTGTGGCTTTAAAATGTTTAATTGGGTATTAAGATGCTCCCACATGTTTATCGATTCATTATGACTGTATTATTATTTCTAAAGAATCTCAAAATGGTTTAGAAATTTGAAAAATTACCGAAAACAACATTTTATAATCTTTATTTTGTAATGAACACCCATAAATTATTCTTGATATTATATACAATGTATAAGGTTGATTCTTACGTACCCGGAAATGATATTTTATAGAAGTATTATTTTGTGAAATTACAACATTAATTCTTCAAAGAAACTTTGGTTTTGGCGTCTTTTGGGATGCACCAACCGCCCTTCAAAAATATCCTTTTTTAAACGGCTAAAAGTTGTGTTAAAACATTCCAATGCAAATGTTGCTCACCATTGTTCTATTCATTAGATGTTTACTGTAACGTAATCTGTATTTTTAAAAGCCAAAGCTCGTACTTAAATGAAACCGTGTCAGTCTTAAATATAATTCACGCCCGAGTGAGCATCGAACGAGTACGAAAGAGTAAGCAAAATCCGCATTAGAATGTCATCTACATGTACTAATATACAATTACTGCAACTCAAAATTCTAAGCCGTTTGGAAAATTGATGACTTTGAAAATCGGTTGATAATTGTAATGAGACAAACAAGCAGCAAAAAATGGACTTGAAGACGCCATTTTGTAATTTTGTGCTAAAGAATGCAACATCAGCGTTCGAGTTATTTAGCAAGTGCGTGTCGCCTTCAGTTGTTAACAAATTCTATATAACAAAGGTTTAGACAATACTTTGAAATGTCAAGAAGTAACTGTAACTGTTTCCGTACCTTACTGGGTGCTTCTTTTGTATTAAAGTGTTCCCAATCGTTGAAAGTGATTGACCGTCATATTTATTTCATTTAAAACATTTTTACTAGTAATAAACCCCTAACGATATAATTGCATAACACACGGGCAATAAATGTCCTTTATGCAATGAGAATTCGCTCTGTGAGGGAACAAATCATGTTTGACAATCAATTGCCACTTGTCAGAGCCTCACCAAAAAGTGGGTTCTCATGTTTTATCTACAATGCCCTATAGCATATGTGAAGTTGCATGGAAATGTCATTAGCTGTCATTGCCAGAAGAAACGCAACATAACTTTTACAATTTTCACGTTCCTATTTTTGGAGGATTTTAAGTAACATGCATTTTATCTTGAGAAAAATGAGACGTGTATTCGATTGTAGTGAAATTGCTTCACTAATGTATTAAACATTTTGTGTTTTTAAGACAAATTTATGAATTCAAGTTTTAATACCTATTATGCAACATCCATTAGCCTGAACCAACCGTATATAAAAGTTCTTTGAAATTTTGAGCTACAGTTCAATAAGAATTATAACACCATAATTGCTTTTCTCATTAACGTAATTCGTTTTGTTTTATTTTTGATGTTGATGTATCTCCTCTTATAAATTTCGTTTTTCTCTCCAGTTACTTTCTCATTAGTTGACGTTTTCTATCATGGTAAGTGCTTTGCTAGATAGAAAAGCACATTTTTCGAATCAGCTTTTTACGTGAACAATCTAAGCTCTGCAAAGCGTGTGTAAATTAAATGTGCCTTTAGACACGACATCACGAAGAGAATTCTGCAACAGCTTAGACTATTATACATAGATATTGTGCAGGACTTTAAATTTTACATGGCACCTTTGGCAATATTGGGGCTACTTTCATCGTTTTAATATATTGGTAGATTGGTACCGCCTCAAGTAACTTACCTTTTGAATCCTTTGTCCTTTGAAATAGTAAAATATAGCTCAGAATATTGACATAAAATTATCAGATGGCAAATATTTATTTTGATCAACTTGGATCAAAATTTAGTTTTTGACTGGGCAATACATAGTATTAAGTGCTATAATTGTCTCTCGCTCCTTTACAAGTTATGAATTGAATTTTGTGACATGTGACAAGGGAGTTTCATCTTTATTAATTTTATGTACGTTCTAGCATCTAATCGTTTGATTTCAGTAATATCCACCAAAAGTATAACATCACTCTCATTAAGATCTATAATCAGGGACACTCTTTATTGTTTTTGTGCCTTTATTATTCTAAGGAAAGAAAAATTGTCTGATCTTATTTATAATTACATTCGGTGAATACTAACAACTTTATGTTATTACTACTTTTCACGTGAACTTAAAATGTGTCCTGCATACATCTGTAAAGATTAGTTGGACAAATGCAACCTGGCCAGATGTATCGGCATGGTCATTACACAATAATTGTTTACTTTGAAAAATTGATGTACATCAGAGTCATTTGTTACAAAATAACTGATTGAAGGTATTTAAATACAATTCGTAAGAGATAACATGTAGTCTATGCAAGATTTAATATGGTAGTTAAAGGGACAAGGTCCGATTTATCGAAATCCAGTTTTCTATTCCATTTGACGGAGCATCACTCAAATCGGTCAAAACGTTCTGATTTACAAATTATTTTTGTATTTATTGCAGTTGCCTTTTTTTTCTGGGTAAAGCTGATTATGGTTACCATAAATGGTCACGTTTTCACACTATCTCCCAAATGGAACACACTCCAGCTGTACAATTTCACATGGGTTGTGAAAAAAAAAATTGACAAATCTTTTGGCACCAAAATCTTACAAAGTTTAAAGATTTGGCCCTTTTAATTACTAAGTAAAACACATCATATGCATTTATTAAACCAGTATGATAACAACCAAAAAAGGTATATCCGCGTCTTCAACAAGAGAGTAACAAACTATCAATGAGTAAACAAAGATGTATATTTGTAGGAGTTTTAATGATAAAACACAATACACAAGTACGTTCAAGTCAATTATATACATATGGGCTAAATCAAAACCAACAAGTAAAATATTTAATCAAGTGAACTGTACGATTTTCTATTGGAAGTCTTTGTAAGCTTCCAAGAATTAGTACAATGTGATGTAGAACAATTGAAATCCACACCGCTGAGTTATAAATGCACTAAATTAAAAGTGATTTTTTTTCGGGATTAGAAAAACAAATGACCACAAGTAAATAATTTAATTCAGTAAACGGTATGATTAGCAACTGAAAATCTATTTAAGCTTCAAAGTATTAGTACAACGTGATGTAGACAAATTGAAATCCATATATCTGAGTTCGAAATGCATGAAATAAATAAGTGAGTTTTTCGGAATTTGAAAAACAAATGACAGATATATTTTGATTAATATGTATTTTGATTGTTAAGGAAATTGATTTCTACTCAAATACGAAACACGTCCGTCACCGTAGTTTCCTTTTACGACGGATTAGCAAGTGTTTTATTTTCATTCTACTCTCGTAATCTGCACAAACACAAACAATCTCAAACGTCAAATTTGACATTTGTTTTTCCTTCTTTTTTTATAACGTTTAGGAACAGAACATTCTTTGTATGCATCAACTGTCTTACAAAATTTGAGTTAGCACAAGCTGTTTTAAGTCTTGGCCATAACAAATCAAGTCAGACAGGAAATTGTTTGTTTTGAAGAGGCGTGTAGATGTGACCAAGTTTCTAAATGACGTTGAAAAAGAGGGCAAATCTTTGCAAGATAACAAGTTAACAATAACACCAGTTCTGTTTTGTTTTCTTACATTCAACATTTCTCTCATAAAACATAACCCAATTATGATTAAATCAAGTGCGTATCCTTCATTGAATTTGTTAATTTTGTCAGTTCTAAGCCGACAAGATTAACTGACTGTGCCTCAATTGTGTTCCACTGTTGTGCTTATTCAGCTTGGTTGTTTTATATAAAGTTACGACTAAACTGGGTGTGTGTGTGTTTGTTTTAACATCAGTGGAAAGTGATACGAACAGCTTGAAACTGGTTTACTATGTGTAACAATCTATCAAAGTTGTTGGATTTGTTATTCTAACCATCTAGAATACATTTGATCTTGTACCTAAAGAACTGTGTCATCCTTCTCCGGTGTCTTTATTGAACCAAAAACATGGAAAAAACGTATTTGAGCATATGTAATACCTTTGTAATTAAATGTCTGTATTAAGCAGTATAAACAGCACGTTTCATCCCAGCCTCGTGCAGTTCACTTTTGTTAGAAGCTATAAGAGAGGATCAACAAACATTTAAAGATGTTAATATACAACCGGAAAAAAAATGAGATTGCTGAGATAAAATGTAGGATGAAATTGCTAACCTGATATTTAATTCAAAAGTGACGAATGACGCTCTTGAAATATTTTACACGTTCATGTATTGTGCCAACCGCTTGTATATATATTCAATTAGACATGGATAGTGAAGGACAACATGCATGATAATAATTTGTGGAATGCCATCGTGGACCGCGGACGAGTTGAGAAGGTAAAGTAATTTACAAAGTGAAAGATTCTCCTTTGATTTAAGCAGTATTAGCCCTCCTCCTCCTTAGACAATTCCTGTAACACGTGCACCGAAGTGGAAAGGTCGTAACCCATATTGATTTGCTTTACTGAACACGCTATACTCTTATATCTGCTATATAAGTTAGTCCCCTCCTTCCATTAACCATTCTCGATTGGTGTCACTGTGACGTCATATTGCTAGCACTCCCTCTAAAATTGCAAAATATCCACAATGTACATACAACATTATGCAAACAGTTACTTTCGTCTAACAATTCGTAAGAACATGCAATTTGCTAAGAATGTTTTACTAAATATGTAACAAAGTGACAAATGTTATTTACATTATGTTTAAAGCATATATCTTGTTAATAGTTTTTAAAAAGTAAAAAATATATCGAGAGATTTTACCAACTCCCTACCTAAAACTTTGATGCCTCCCCTACCCATGCTGCATCCTCAAGTTTTAATTCATATATGTTACAAAATCTGTAATATAGTTAGTAACGATTACTTGGAGCGATTTGGCAAAGTTATTTACGAAAAACGAGTTCTTTTAAACATTCCGTGGGGTGGAGAAGGACGAGGGTCAACGATTACTATTTTAAAGTAAACTATCCAAATTCAAAACAAAACTCTTATTAAAACGAAAATAACGAGAATAACAATCTACAATTAGAGCTTAAGTTAAATTAAAAAAACCTGCTTGCAAGACGAAAATATCTGTTGATGTCAACAATTGCATAATAAAGACCAATCTCTTGGGCCACTGTCAGGGCAACACTAAAATACGCAATTACGTACTCATTTAGCTTCCTTTTTGTATTTTGCCTCTCCATTTATTTGCCATAATCTGACAGACATTGCTGTTGGGGAATTGTCTGTCTGTACTACGTTTGGCGTGATTTGTTAATACCGTCTACATACCCAGAAGCATCTCAGAGCTACAAAACATCTGATATCTTGAGTGTAAGTCTCTGTATCTTAATGCACTCTTTTAATCTACGAGCATTAAAGCTTTAGTTTGACTTTATTGAGCGAAGGTGCAGAAAGCATCGAGATAACGTTTTACTGATTCTACAACAAGATCACACATATTTTCTTTTTCGAATAAACGAAAATCTTTCTGAATGCTTAGTTCCGTAGAAAATTGAAATCAAACTCGATTCTTGCTGTATAATTACACACATTTATGAGGTCCTAATAAGCTTAAGATAAATCTTTTTTGTGCATGGATACTCGGTAAAAATCACAAACCAACGATCTGTGTTGGACAGGTGGTATACTTGGAAGAAATGCAACCAACAAATATTATAATTTAATGAAAGAAATTGTTGTAGGCATTTGTCTGACTGCAGCTATAGATTTGATAAGGTACTATTTACACACACTAAATAGTTCAACCTTAAACTGGTAATAGAATCAAAATATATGAGATATTGACGGCGATAGAATAACAAACAGCATAGCAATAAGTTCACTAACTAGGTAAGTATTGTCTTTTTATACTATTATAGCCAGATCACAGAAAAAAACTGTTTTATCATTGTGATTGTATTTTATTGGCTTCTATATAATTTAGTCCTGCTGACGTGTACTTCGAGTATCATATTAATAGCTTTATTTTATTTCAACAAAGCTTGATCTATATTTGTCAACGATCCCTAGGCGTGATATTTCAATTCACAGCTGATGCAATACATCTTAGACAAAGATAAGATAACGAGCCAGGCAATAGTAATAGGTAGAACTGCTCCTTCAATACTAAGATCCAGAGTTAAATTAAAATGTGTTGAGGGGTATCTCATGGGTTAAATTATCTATAACATTAATGACCAAATTCACCTTTTTCGTTCTATATGTTAGATTAGATACCTTCTAAGAATACTGGTAGATATTTATATTAAAAAATGTTCTGGTCTTCTTTAGGGGGTGTGCCAATAATTTCTGGAATAGCCCAATGAGGGCGACTAAGGCAATCTCAGTGTTGTAAGAGGATTTTACCTATTTCAGGATTTCTGCCTAAGTTTAAGTTTCGCAATCCTATCTTTTTCAATATCTCGTGGCTTATGATTTGTTTTCTAACCGGTAAGCTGAGGTATTTATCATGGATGTGTTCGAATATAGTCATGTCAGAAGTAACCTAGGGCTTGTTGGGGGAAATGTATACCAACAAAGAGACCTGATTTACATAGTGACATTTTGATCTAAATCCGCTTATGCGTTCACCCCTTGCAATCTGAATCGCATTACAATTCCCAGAACATATTATGTGTAATTCAATGTTGACGAAAATATATTGGTGTGGATTTAAGCATCGATAGAGAGCTATCCCTTATCTAAGTTATGCTACAATTTCTTGAATTAATTGATTTTATCACCAGATTTTGCAAGAAATCAAGTCGTTTTATTGGCACTGGGTGTAAGGTAAAGTGCTATTCATGTTCTTTTCTTGGTTTTTTGTTTGTAGCTATGACGTGTTGAGAGCTGGCCAGCGTTGTATGCTAATGCGTGTAATGGATGAGCTTCCCAGAGCCGAATGTATTGGACAAGCATCAAAATTCAATGCGAGTGCATTGATTTATCACATTTCTTGAGCTCAACATAATTCATACACGACTGAAAAACAAAATAGTTTGCTTATATTTATGATACAAAATAGATACACTGGTGTTGAAATGCCTTGAACCGTGAATTGTTAAACACATTTACCCGGTGAAAACAAGGATCAGTCCATGCAACTCTCTCGCGCGCTCGCGAATCAAAAGCACCCGCGCATTGTCCGCAGTACGCGGAGTGTGTGGTGAACTTTCAATCAATTCCGCGTAGTAATAATACCTGCACTTTAATTGTTTGGCTACTACGTGGAGTGTATGAATGCTTAATAATTGAACCGGCTAAAATAAGGTGTATTTTTGTCATTTAAAAACATCTGAATTATCAGCATTACGAAGACTTATTCAAACGTTATGTTAAAAGTACATTTCATGATTGAATAAAGCACACACGTAATCCTGAAATGTATGCAGCATATGTCTTGTAATCTGAAATAATCCCACATAAGCCGAATACCATCAACAAATTTCCTGTTTTACTGATGATGTTTTACCTATGAGATGCTTTGATAAAAGCATCACAAACTGTTATTAATTTCCGTAACATTTACTTCTTTCTTGACTGATTTTAGCATAATACCGAGATAGAACAACACTCTTTTGAGAAATGGTGTTGAAGGAAAGTCTATTTTTCATTTTATTTTGGAAGACTCTATTTCAATGAAATGTGTGTATTTAAATAGGAATATAAAGAATGCTTCAAGTTATATTTCAGAAAAATTGACATGTACAGAAAGTTAAGTCCAACAAGATATAGCATTTCGCTTTCAGCTTGAAAGTGATGAATCTACATCGACACTTTGTGATTCAAAATATCAGTTAAGAATAAACATGTGCCACAGAAACTCTTGTCAAATGATCTTTCCTATTTTTGAATAAAATCAACTTAAGTTGGTTGTTCGTGTCATGTCTAATATTGTAACTGTTTGAGTATGCGATGCGTGGTATTTCCTCGGCTTAAGTTCTAGTTTTGTGTAAAATTGATGCTTCGTTGGGAAATATATACCATATCTGAATAAATGGTAATACAGGAACAAGAATCAATCAACATATATAATACAGACTGTGCTGATAGCTTTGACACGGCGGTTCAGACAGCAAATTTGTAAAAGAAGTCAACTTTTTGAGGCCAGTTTGCTGTTTCTTTGAATTATAAACATCTAGGTCTTCCTGAGCAAAGGTCAACCCTGGTAGACCCAACATCGTGATTTAAATAATTATTTATATTTCATTAATACATTGTCTTCAATACACCTAATTAACATGGACTAAATACTTATATAACAGCATGTAGGCTGTGAATATTTTAGGAACCAAATAAAAGAGTTTCCTATCTTTCATGAAAAAGTTAGTGATATGTAAGCAACAACTGACGGGTGCCGCAGAAATATGCTACATAGCTCTATGATAGTTTATATTTTTTACACTGAATAATTTAGGAACCCAACAAAATAACCCCCTATCTTTAGCTTTCATAAAAGAATATAATGAACTGGAAGAAACCACTAATGCACTGATTGCGCTCCGTAGAGACTGTTGTAGAAATCTAACCTTACTTCAACTTCAACTTCAACTTCAATGTTATTATTTCCATAAAAACAGCACATTAAAATACCACAAATTAAAACAAAACATATGGAGGAGTAGACTGGAAAGTCAATGAGGCCTATTAGTAGCCTAACCCTGAAAAAAACATAACTATATGATAAACAGGATAGTCCAATTACTCAGATTGCATGCAAAGATTTCATTACGAAACTCAAAGAAACGAAACAATTGAGTCAAATTTTCTTTGTGACGCTTTAAACTAGTTTGATTTGTTTTACTGGTTATTAAGTCTCAATGGCAGTGAAGTTCAATAAAAAAATTCCTTACTCTTGACCAAAAGGCTTTAATACAAACTGTTCAACTGATTTGGTCGCAGTGGATATATTTGAGCTAGCAAAATACCTTTGCATACTGAGTTTAATACTGGACTTTAAAAAGCATAGCAATGGCAATTTTTGCCTCTTACTGGTCTCCCTGGAACCCAAGTGTGTTGACATACCTGTCAACAAATAAACAAACAAAACAGTTTGAAATTTCATGTTTATGTTCTTAGAAATGAGCTTGATCCAACCGTTTTATTCTTCATGCCTGTGGCAACAACAATCGTAACCAACGACCTTGGTCTAAATCAGCGCATCTTGATATTACTAGAAAATGTTACTTACGGCAAAAATTGCTTTTAACCTGGCTAAATGCAATTCACGACAGACTTATCGGTTGTTTTACTTGTCTTATAAGTCCAGACATAATTTAATTTAAACATCTTTCAAACACCAAGCGTAAATTTCGTGGTATTTAAATTTGGTCTTCTATTTTAAGTATATCTTTTGTATTTATCTGATGTTTTTGTATATATTAATGTAAATAGTTGTAAATATTCCATGTTCATTGTAATTAATTTCATGTATTCTTATCTGTATAACGAGGGCCTGCTTGGAAAGCACTGAAGCTGTTTAACCCTCAATAAAGAAAGATTCAATTAAATGACGACAAAGTAAACTGTTAATCCATTATTACAACAAAGTAGTATGACTGCGATATTGAAACGTCATTTACCTACGGCGATATTGATACAACAAAACGAAAGATTATGTCACTCATTTACCTTTTCAGATTATATCATGATTTTGATCAAAGCATGAAACCCAAAGCATGATATGCATCTCATTGTCATACCAGTATTGTTAATGTAATCTTTGCTTTTCTAGCATCGGCATTACAGCCCATATAACAGCCGATTCGTGTGTTTTCTATTTTGCATACTG
>JAUMTS010435488.1:0-13612 GCA_032273385.1 Ophiopholis aculeata | reverse complement strand
ACGCACCGTTATTAAAGACGTGTGCCGCTGTTGTAAAAGCGTATGTTCTAATAAATAAACTAAACTAAACTAAACTAAACTCTACGTTTGTGTTTATTGACAACGAACCTCTATGTAGAATTGGGTGCAAAACACACATTACATGTGAGGCAATAGGCGATCCAATGAATTGATCCGATCTTACATAGAAACGTACAAAAAAATGGATGTTATCCCTAACAGTAATAAATCGTACACAATCTTACAGAGACTTGAACTCAAGGTCTATTGATGTGTTTTTATGAATGAGTTGAGAGTATATAGAGAAATAAGAACATAATTCTTTGGTTCAAATGCACATCACTACTGCTGATGAAAAGAAACGCACAACAATTGCGTTTACATTGCGTTATTAAGTTTGATGATCAAAACTAATAAAAAACAATTAAACGATACACAAAATGCCCTTGCATTCGTCCAATTCCTGTACTTCTAGACTCGCACGTGGTGGTAATTAATGTTTTATGTTGGTAAATTAAAATAAATATGCATTTTCCTAATGTACACATGTTATTCTATCAGCAACTTTTACAAACGTAATTTTATTACATTTTCATCTATCGATTATATGATTCAGGCACAGATGTTTTATGAATACGATAAGTTTTATGGAATACGATAATTTTAAACAATTAAATTAATGAGATAAAAGCAGCTGTGTAAGAAACCAATGAAAATAAGGGAATGCAAATGTTTTTTGCTAAATTGGCTGACAAATTGGGTGACATACATGTAGTTTGGTCTTATTTAAAGTATAATGAGTGATATATATTGAATAGGCATCTTGTCGCTTAACCTATCACAATCACGGTATTCATGTTATTTAGCACAGTACGTGTAAAATAGTGTACACATATATATGGTATTGTCTTCAATAGGTAAACACGGATATATATTATATGAGAGGTAGATTATTCACCAATATCTTTATAAACCTAATGTTAAGAGAACGCTTAATAGATAAGTCAATCAATAAATCAATCAAATAATCAATCAATCAATCAATTGATCAATCAATCAATCAATCAATCAATCAATAAACAAATAAATAAATAAATAAATAAATAAATAAATAAATAAATAAATAAATAAATAAATAAATAAATAAATAAATAAATATATAAATAAATAAAGAAATAAGTAAACAAATAAATAAACAAATAAACAAACAAATAAATAAAGAAAGAAATAATATAATATAAACAAGTTCATACATGGAATCAATAAATTGATGTATGATTAAAATATATCAATGTTATACAAATGTATATATATTTGTTTTAAATTATGAGAACAGCATTTAAGTTGCTTATGTATGTCATCAATGCCTAGTTCTGCCAAGCATCATGACTGGATTGTAATATTTCTTGTATAGAAACGCCATTAATAAAGTAGCATGTCATGTCATTGACAATAATGTCCCAAATCAATGTAATGTCTATTAGAAGCAACGATTCTGAATAACCAGCAATTGAGCTGTTCCATATTATTTTGTATTACTGCTGGTAGACAATGTCAATTTATTTGATGACTTTGATGCTCATAGGTTATACAAACTGTTTTGTTTTGTTTTGTTTTTTTAATATATTTCAATCTAGTGCTTTAAGTCGTTTAACGAGCACGGCTACATCGCTTTAAATAAGACTAAAATCATAATTGTACTTAAAACAGTCCGCTTAATGTTGCACTTTAATTTTTCAGGTAAACAACATTGTGAGGTTACAGATAAACAACATTTGATAAAATCCGCATCAAAATGTGTTATTTCGTGCTGGACGGCAAAGAAATCACGCGACACCGATCAGTTTCTATTTAAAGTATACTTAAAAGTGGTGCCCCAATCAATGATGAAGATATGTTTTAATCGTAAAGTCTACTGGATTAAACTTGTTTTATTCACGAAAAACACAATTGAAATAGCAGTTTTGGTCAAATCTAGTAATTTCGAGTCACACCACCTGTGCTTTGTTTATTTAAACTAGAGCACCCGCATCATGTGAGCACTTAAACAAATTGGACTCTAGTTGACCCCGATGACCCCTACCTGACCTTTGACCTTAGCAATGTCTTTTGTTTGGGTCAAAGATTCTTCTGACCAAATTTGGTGTTAATAGAGCACTCCAACACATATTGGCATCTTTTTGACCCCTGGTGACCCGTGCTTGACCTTTGACCCCCGCAATGTATTATGTTTGGGTCAGAGGTTATTCTGACCAAATTTGGTAGTCGTAGGGCATTCCTAAGCAATTTGACCTCTAAGTGACCTTTGACCTATGGGGTCACTTCGAAAACCTGACCACAAACCTCGGGCCGTCGTTCCCTACCCCCGTGCCAAATATCAACTCCGTACGACTTGGCATGTCGAGACCCATAGCCGGACAGACAGACAGACTCTATGATCTTATTAATATAGATGTTTCCTTGTTTTTGCTGGTTTCAGATACGTTGTAGTTGTAGATAGTTTTATTGTTATTAGCAATAAACATATTAACGTGAGTACAGCTTCAACGGATAAATGTGCCATTGTATGTATGACGTGACGTGACGTGTTGTGACGTGACGTGACGTAACACAATATTATGTGGTATGACTAGTTTTATAGGCGGCCCTTTCAAAATCATGTATACTTTTTTTTTGTGTACACTGCATATTGTAAGTTAAGGGAGTTTCTTCCATTGCCTCTCCCGTAAATGTATAACGTGATGGACAAAGTTGATTTCAATCATCTAATCACTGACAGTTTATTTTGGTTTCTACATCCTAATACGATCTGTGTTAACCGCTAGGTCATTTCGTATTTGCATCTTGACACGATCTAGCAAATTATATTAAATATCATCTTGGCAATGAATCAATATTACTTGCATACTCTCATCTGTTCACCTGATTTATTCATTGTAATTGATACTTATATGCTTATATTCACATGTAAAATATGACCTATATTGTCTGTGTAGTAGCTCATTGTTATTGATTTATGCGGGTTTAAGTTTATTATATATAATTTGAATAATATTTACGCCAAATGGCATGAATATAGATTATATAGTACATGTATTTCAAATACGTTTTCCTAGTATGATTGATAACAACCAGGTGGTTTAATAAGAGTGTGTTCCAGTTTTTTAAACAGATGAAATGATTAAAATATTCTCATTTTTTTTCAAACAACAATTGCAAATTGGCCTGGTTTTTTATTAATCTTTTCGTCTTCACCATGCGATTTCTTCCCGTTGTATAACACAT
The DNA here is from genome assembly GCA_032273385.1 of Ophiopholis aculeata. NCBI lineage: Eukaryota > Metazoa > Echinodermata > Ophiuroidea > Amphilepidida > Ophiactidae > Ophiopholis > Ophiopholis aculeata. Next base: position 10,327 of record JAUMTS010435488.1, on the reverse strand, counting down.
ATCTATTTTTTTTCTACTCAACGCCAAGGAATAAACCTGAATTTATCATTTACTAAATTCACTTTACTAAAATAAATATATATTGAATCGTTTGTTTGCGTTTTTAAGTACGTACTATCTTAGGGTTGTGAAGATTACAATATCGCTTTCAGATATCAAGATTTAAGATCTTCCCACGTATAAATGATACTTCTAATTTATACCACAGTGTATAATCTGTATACGTATGGGCCAATAAATTATGACGATTTGTTTTTCATGCCATTAATTCCCAAACGGGAATCAAAAACGTATTGCACAAATATTGTCCAAGTCTCTTGGTAAATCTGTAGTGCTTCGTTATTCGATCAATCATCCTAGCTAGTAAGTTTTACATCAAAATGTCGATTTTAAAGTAAAAGCACCCTTTTTTTTATTTTCGAAAATAACATCACGGATTTACGCTTACACTGGCTGTTATGGATATGGTTGTACGCATAGTTGTCAACATTTACATTTAATCAATCTGGAGTTTATTAAAATCTATACTTTTTCTGTAGTGAAAACATTAAGATCCTGTACTACTAACATGTACATGTATATTGAAAAATATATTCTTTCTGTTTTACCGACTGCTTCAAAGGGAAAATAACACTTTAAGATGAAAGAAGTGAAAATGACACTGTATAAATATTCAAGAGAATATTTATAAACAACATTTAGTTGTAATTGCATTAAAATTAACTATTTACGATTAGTCAAATGTGTTTACTTCATAAAGAAAAGACAGTTTTGGTTATATGTACAAATATCAAATTTTGAAAAAAAATCAAATTTTCCTTTAAAACAACTCAAAAATCAATTTGATAAAAATAATTGGTAATATATAGTTCGTTTTATAGTTTGAGTAAATATATAACCACATCAATCTCTTAGCTTCCTAAAATCAAAACGTGTGAGACATTCACGTTATCGATTCTAATTGCTTTATCAATTTAAAATGAAATTGTACAATTGCATTTAATCTTTGTTCAATCTAAAATTATTAACCGTTATAATGGAATTGAAGAGAATCTGATTGATGAAATAATGTTTACTAAAAAAGGCTGTAGTAAAAACATTTGCCCTAATTCAATATAATTATTTAAATCACATATTATAAATGTCTGTGACTTGTGCAGGGGCAAAGATAAAACGTCGTTTCTCTGAAAAAGGCATTGTGTGTATTAAATCATTATGGGACAAAACAAATTGAAGGTCTTCATTGCCATTTATTGACAAACGTTATTGCAATTTCTTCCAAATAGTCTAACAATATGATTATTCTAACGAGTGCTTCAAATAGCTATCCTATTTCGCATTCCTTAAAAGCCAAAAGTGTCAAAATTGTGTGTTTTAATCACACTTGTGTGGTATTTAATAACAACCACTGCTGGTGTGTTATCTGGATCTTCTTTCATGTGCATTTTAATTTGATCTCCAATCGAATTAAGCTAATCTTATTGTAGTGTATATGCTCTGCATTTTAATTTCATCTACTCGATACGAAAATGAAAGTAGATAGGTGTAGCAGGAACATAAGCGGTAAAGCCCGGGCAGGAAGATCAAATTTTACTAGCAAACACCTTTCAAATTAAGTGGGAGAATCAGGACAATGAATATACAGAAAACACATCTTAGTTAATGTTGTTTTCGTTTTCCAAACATTACATTCATACCATTGTTAATTACTATTTTTCTTCAGAAAAAAGGTCAGAAATAAATTACACTTGCGCTCAAGATTGTTTTACATTTTAGTTGGTAATTTGCTAATGATGATACAATGTGTATGACTAGCCTGCCATGATTTTGATAATTAAATAAAATCTGAAAACATTATGTATGTTAAAATATCAAAGCTCTGATTATAACACGTTTGAGTGACAAACACGTTTCCAAGCTCGCACCATGATGTCCTTCCTACACGTGCACGTCATCCGAAAACAAAACCATGATTGATGACTTTTCAACCCAGTTCCAACCACGTTTATTAAATTTAGGTATGCAGATTTATCAATACCGTTCTAGTTCACTGAAAATGAAATCGGCTTTATTTCAAGAACATCGTTAAAATGAGAAATACTTAGTATGGCTTACCTTTTTCTTCTCAAGCTGGTATTTCTAGATCATAACGAACTAAGCACGACTTAATTAGTATATTGAAATTTGCGGTGTTGTTGAATTAATTTGTGGGAATGACTTTCTTACATGCAATTACAATAATGGAACGGCTCATGGTATGTTCGTATGTTTGAATAGAATTTCTGAAACTTTAAAGTGTAACATTTTACAAAAGAAAAAAAGTTTGACAAGTTTTGAAAATATGCATTTAATTCGATCAGTCATGTTTCTGGCATTTTTTATCTACGCAAACACCAATTCGTAAAACTATAAGAAAGTCATCAAAAACAGCAATGTTAGTGTTAATATTTTAACGTCTTTTTCCAGCCTTATTGTTACATCTCACTTGAAAAAAAATACTCATTTTATTCCGCAATATGTCAAATATGTTTCTTTTTTTTGGTTCTTGTTTAATGGTGTCATAATTGTTGCTCAATTTATATACTCTGCCTTCTGTTGGAAAGCATTCTATTGTTTGCTTGGATTCATGTTTGTCAAAAAGATGTCAGATATCCACCTACTTTTTCCATTACTGATATAGATCAAACTCGTATCCTTCCCATTTACTAATGTGTAATCATATTATACTACTCTTTTTTTTAGACCATTCGGTTATTGTAATAAATGTATTGTAATGTGTTAAAGAGTGTTAAAGACCAAGATGTTCTAGACAGAGTCTCCACTAAAAGGCTCAAATATTTTGGTCACATCAACAGAATGAAACCTACAAGGTACTCTAAAATGGTTGTTGAAAGCAATGTCAAAGGAGACCGACCCAGAGGCCGTCCACCCAAAAGATGGTTTGACTGTATCTCATAGGACTGCAAAGAAAGATCCATAACCAGGCTGATCAAGACTGGCTGCAGACAGGCGAACCTGGCACACCATCACTATACAGAAGCCATCACGAGGTCCTCAGCCTGCGTGGACGGCATAAGTCAAGTAAGTCAAGTGCTAAGGAGTAAGCAATATTTCTGCTTTCCTGATTTATTTCTTATAGATGTTAATATTCAACCATGGTGAATTACATTAATTATCTTACTTCATATCGCAACGTCAATTATACATCTATCCATTTTATTCGGGTTTAATACCAAGTGCGTTTTCATCTACAAGTAAATAAATGCTACAAGAGTTACTTTTCAGCAAATTGAAGTTCTAGTTTAATGTACTGGATACATTAAGAAAATAAAAACTAATTCTGTCCCTTGAAACTCCTAGACAGTAAATTATCATTACATTAGATCAAAAGAACCTCAAGAAAAAACATTCTCACTAGTCAATTTAACAATAACATAGGACAAATTATTTGAAAGAAAAATCTAATTTGCAGATGCTTTGCATTAAACGAGTTAAAACCCTATAAAGATCGATTTTATTGACGATTTGTCAACAGACGTAGAGCGGTGTAAGATTGGACATGACGATGGTCGTATCATATGCGCAATCATGATTAAATGACCTGACTCTACAACCTAATGTAAAACGAGATTTGGCGTTCATAAATTTGTATATAGAATTTGAACTTCGAGGAAAAGAGGAAACGTGTAAATTGATACATGCTTGTGAATTCAAAGGGATTTTGGTAGTTTATTGGAAGAGATTTAAAACGAACTCACCAGATCGAAGTTGAAAAAAGGGGATGATAAAGATACATATTTTCTAACCAAGCCGCTTACGGCAACACTAAGCAAAACAAAGAAATAACACAGTTCGGTCAGCGGGGAAACAACAACCAGGAGAAAGCAGCTTGAGTAGTTCACAATAAGTCCGGATGGCAGGCAAGTGTTGGGAAACAGGCAACAAGTCTAATACAAAAGTGTAATATTTCCAGCTGAAGAAAATTGCACTCGGATAAGAGCAAGTCTAAACGTACGTCTCAGGTTTATAAAGATGATGATAGAACATAGATTGGTGGGAACGCTCTACTTAGTTGAGTGTTATACAAGACAGTAGAGTTGGCTGTACAGAGTGACTAAAACAGAGAGCTTGAGTGTATTTGAGTTAAGGGAAATTGGCATGCCACCGAGTTAACCAGTTGGCTATAGGTGTCATGTAGAATCTAATGTGTTTATGTAAATGGCGGTATGTATGCAGCAGACATAGCAGGCATCGAAGTGCATGTTAACATTGAATAGGTTGTCGTATTATGTCAGGCTTAATGCGCGATGAAAGAACAGCGAATAACCAGAGTAGTTCCACCACACTCTTTTTTCTCAATGTACCAAGAACAACCTGTTATAATAATTTGACGTCACGCAAAGGTAGCTGCAATGACGTCAGCCAATAGAAAGGGGTAACATATCAGGTACATGGTTCGACAAGAACCAAAAGGTAAGACGTTGTAATTGTTGAATCTGTCAAAATAGTTTATGTAGAGAGAAATTATGAATGGGAAAACATACCAATGACGGAGAAGAAAACACTATCTTTGAAAATATGCATATTGAAATACGTTGATCAGTCATCCCTTAACGCATAATGTGATCTGTTTTCATTACATTATATATTAGTGAAATATATGAAAATACATAACCCGTGAAATAATAAGCCAGGTATGACAAAATCAAATAATATATTGCTTCGTATAAATAATGGTGACATGTTTTTCTTCTGTCTCGTTTATCCTTTTAATATTTTGTTGAAAGCATGAAAGCACGAGGATATAATTCTGCAATAACGGTAGATGAGTTAGAGGAAATTGCCCGCAGTGCTTTAATGCGTGGACGATGAAATTTATCGACGATGTTGATGACAATTCGCAGAGGCAACACTGTTTCTCCTTAGAGGTGTCGGATTTGATGGAGTAGAAAGAGATGAATGGCGACACATTTTATATTTATTATGTACTTACACGTCGTCTTGCAACTTATGAGTTTGTATCTGCTCCTGGCTATTACGTGCCCACATCATTTAAATGAAAGTATTGAGAAAGGGGCGCGATGGGCAACTATTATTATTTTATATGTAAAACCTTTTTTTTCTATACCATGCTGAATGAAAAGATGCATTACCAAACTAATAGAAGTTAACATTTGATGATTTTATGATAAGTATTGGAACACAGAAATATACAAATCTGTTTAGACTAAAGACATTGACAAATAATTGAGCTAGAAGTAAAACAAATAGTGTGGTAAAAAAAGAATGACAAAATATTTGTACCGATTTGTAATAAAAATGTGTTTCCAAACAATAAAACTTGGTTACCGTAGCACAGATAAAAACTTAGTGTTCGCTTTTAATTTGATTTTATTGTTAAGAAATATAAAATGATAATCAAACATAATAATTATATATTTGCAACGGTCTTGCTTTGACCCACGATCCGCAATTGATAGTGAGATTGACGGAACAATTTATTAATGCATACTGCTGACGGCAAGAAATGTCACCATGTTGACGTTTTGTAGCGTTTCTCTCATAATAATGTTTTGTTATCAAGGCAGTGTGTTCACCTTTTCCAAGAATATTCGGTATCGCTAACTTGGTTTACAAATGTCGTAAAGCAGTTGAACTTTTTGATAATAATCATCTTACTATCAACAAATATATAGTTGCAAAGTTGGCGTGAGGCCCTACTTTTTAGGTTACCCAAAGAGCACAAAACGATACGTTAATACTGTACACTGTGCTTGTATGGTAGTAGACAGTATCTGGGAAAATGTTTCGACGCTTTGGCATCCATAACACAGCTTCAACGTTCATCGTTTGATCTTTTGTCTCTATTTTTCTTATAAGGTATTTGTATGGGAGTTTGAACTTAAAAAAGGCAATAATTTTACATTTTACTAATGTTAAATTGCGCCTTGGAATATTACCATTAGCGTTTTGCACGGAGTCCAATCAAAATAATAAATACTGCAAGACCATGCTATCATCAAAGGAAATATTGTGAAATCTTATAAGGGCGTTCCTTTCATGATAAGCACTCTATCATTGGTTTAACATTGATATATGAATATTGCATATGAAATTCGCTCAGTTGTAAGTTGTAGCCAGTGAAGTAGAGCAAATCATGTTAGACATGCACTAAATCGACTATGTTTCCTAAAGACTAAATGGGTTTACAGCACATCAAGAAGCAACCTTTATTTCTGTATGTAAGCTTTCAGACACCATTTATAACGGCTCATTCTGAAATATAGAATGTAAAATCTAAATTTATTAAATTCATTTATGTTGCAAGTTAATCAACCCATGCGATACTCTATATACTCATGATTTCTTGTTTAAGTAATAGACTGGATTGCACTGATACTTATTATTCTTACAATATAACCTGACATGCCCATCAATGGTCTTTCGTAAAAATATGGTTTTATGAAAACATAAAATGGTGATTCTTTAAATAGTCCGGTATATTACATATATAGTGACGGATATTCAATACAATATGAAAATACGTTTCTGAGAAAGTTGCCGATTTCCCAATATTCATCACAACGACGTTCGTCAACTCCGATCTGCTTGCTAATGCTTATAACATAGCGACGTATGTTGAGTTGATGGCCAAGATTCACCGTTTTAAACTGTTAATATGAACTACATTTCTCTTATAACAATATCAGAAAATAAGTTTGAGTTAATTATGTTTGTAAAAGTAATATATTTAAGAATTTTGTTTTTTTTAAATAAATACACAAATATTCGTCATTATGTAAAACACCGAAGTTTTTGATCTTAACGTAGGTCAAAAAAAGTCAAGTTGTAATATTATTTTGTTAACTAACTAAGTACTTGCGAGCTTCGGAATGTATCCAGTTGAAAGAATTTATTTTTTTTAAACGCAAAATTAGTGAGACTGTGAAAATAAAAGTCAATATAGCTAAAAAATGTACCTATGGCAATATTTGTTGTGCTAAATATGATATTTATATATATACGTGTATCTCACAAATTCCTTACCTGATATTTTTTCCCACAAAAAGTAGTAACATAACTCGAAAGAAAAGGGTTGAAATTAATTAATATTTACACTGCTTTTTCATGTGATAATTGTATTTCTAAAGCAAGACTCCTTAAGCAATAAAATATTGTAAAGTTAAATGACTTTTTTTGATAGCGTGACTCAAGACGAACTAAATATGTTAAGGTGTCATTTCAGAGTTCTAACTGACTGCAAAAGTTAAAATGACAACAGTTAACTCTTTAGGCATTATCATCTCCAAAAGCAGCAAATATCTGTACAAAAAAAAAATTGGCATTCATAAAGCGCCTTCTGACTAAAAATACAAAGTGCTGTAAATCTGCTGTTAATAAATCATTTCAACCAGATTGCTTTATTTAAGGTTACTACTATACTGACAAAAAAATTTGATTTGAGAAACATGGCAGTAGCTTTGATTAATTAAAAACACTCGTTGAGAATACCACTGTCGCCATGGATTCGGTAAGCCTATTTTTGGAAAGTGTAAATAAATTAGCAGGAAACCGTATGCTATCTGGGATTGAATACTTTAACAAATTCGAAGTCGTATCCATGAATAATATATGCAAAGAAACATAAGGTGAAGTATGTGTGTGCCATATGGCCCACATAAATCTCAATTAGTAAAGTAGTATTACGTGTTTCGCAGTTGTTTCTACTAATTTACATCACTTTGCGGTTTATTTCGTGTATCTGTGTGAAAAGTAGCAAACGCCTTTACACATCGATCGTGGTTTTAATATATATTAATATCACAATGATTTAATTTAAAGTGCACAATGCCAACCCGACATTGTAATCCACACGGCCATAACACACTGTACAAAAAGTCAGTGACTGTGGCCCTATTCATACCATACAATAGTTGTGGCATCTTTCGACATTTTATGGAGCAATTCCTCATCAACAAAAATTAGTTCTAACTATCGCAGCTGGGACCAGCTTCCCAAGTTACTTTGGATTGCCTCGAGACAGTTAGTAGTGAGTTCCATTTCCAAAGGAATTTCAGATTAGCTAACTTTTTTATGAGACCATTAACATTACGTAGACTCGAACCCGGGACCTTACGCACTGTAATCGATAAACGTGTCGATTAATTTAACTTTTCCTTACAGGTTTTAAGCGATTGCAGTGTTTTACCAGGAAAACAACATACATATTCCTTTGCTTTGGTGATCATCTTTTTACCAACTGAGCAGAGCTGGCTACAGATATGATAGCATATAACAACCAACAATATTGAAAAATATGTCAAATATGCGCCTTTGTATAAGTAAAATGGGAAATATTGTTGAAAGTCGTTTATTAAAAGTAAAAGATAATCATCATGAATATGGTTTGAAATACACATGAACGATTTTCCTTAAAATCGGTTGAGGTGGTTCAAAACACTTCTTACCCATACCTTAATCTATTTTCATTTGATTAATTTAAAATTTCAAGCGTAAAATGGGACAAACGGTACTTTTGCAGATTTTTTTTTTTCATTCTGGTTATTTCGGGAATGTAAATGACGTTATGACTGTATGCTACAAATATTACGGCGTATCATAATGTTTTGGTTGCAATAACTATAAAATCGTATAATTACTTAGTATATAGTCAACTATAGTTAAAAGACCTAACAATGATTACGTTAATAGAACAGTTGGTCTGTCGTTAATTATCGTTTGTTTATGTATTAACGAACGGTTAAATGCAGTGCACACCTTCATTAATTTATTACACTCCAAAATGTCACTGACACTCAAGATTAACTTAGTTTGATGTAAATGTCAACTTCTTCTTACGAACTCAAAACAATAATAGAAAACACGCTTTAATATAACTGTTTTATCAGTTACGTGGTAGGCGAACTATACAATTTGAACCATGCATAATGGTTGATAATTAAGATTGTAGCATGACATATAAGTGGTAATCGTGGTATGTTTATCCTTTACGTTATAGACCTTTCTTTGTTTTTGGCTTAATATTATTCTGTTTCTTTGAAGTATTATATAAAGGAAGTCCAAACGTGTGAGTAAATATCATCAGATTAAATTGATTGTAGAATTTTAAATAGCTAAGCATTTTTGATTCAATTTTTATTTCTGGTATCAAGGATTCTAATAGTAGCAAATTCATTCATTACTTTGCAATATTTCTACTTACACTTGTGTTAGGAGGGTGATGGGATTGTGGGTGGCTCTGATTGATGGCTGTGTTGTGTCCGGGGCTTTGCTGTGGACTTATTTGACACAGTTCTTAACGGATGCTCAAAGGAAATTCCTGGTGGTACTCCAGTTATTCTGCTTTATTTTACGATTTTCTCAAACTCAGAGTTTTCTACTCAAATTGAATGACTGTTCTCTTTTCGCCATTTTCTTCTAACCAACCGGACTAATTGAAATGTTTTCTTAGCGAACTGAATTCCTTGTCTTAAGCATTTCTTTGAAGAATCTAACCCATTGGGGCATGTCTGTCTATGTACACCTTCAAATGGTGGGGTGGGTGCCTTAAAAAGTTAAAACCTCGGATAGTGGTCTCCTACCATCGTGCCAAATATCAACTCCATACGCCTTAGCATAAATGAACCCATAGCCGGACAAACAAACAGACATACTATATGATCTTATTAATATAGATGTATTCGTGTCCATAGCTAATTGGAAATTTAAAAAGACCATACTATTATATTGTTTAAAGTTAAATCAATCGTGAAATAATAAGCCAGGTATGAACAAATCAAACAATAGATTGCTTCGTATAAATTATTGTGGCATGTTTTCTTCTGTCTCGTTTATCCTTTTAATATTTTGTTGAAAGCAAGAAAGCACGAGAATATCATTCTGCAATATAAACGGTGGATGAGTTAGAGGAAATTGCCCGCAGTGCTTCAATGCGTGGACGATGAAATTTATCGACGATGTTGATGACAATTTGCAGAGGCAACACTGTTTCTCCTTAGAGGTGTCGGATTTGATGGAGTAGAAAGAGATTAATTGCGACACATTTTATATTTATTATGTACTTACTCGTCGTCTTGCAACTTATGAGTTTGTATCTGCTTCTGGCTATTACGTGCCCACATTATTTAAATGAAAGTATTGAGAAGGGGCGCAACGGGCAACTATTATTATTTTATATGTAAAACTGTTTTTTCTATACCATGCTGAACAAAAAGATGCATTACCAAACTAATAGGTATTAACATTTAAGGATTTGATGATACGTATAGGAACACAGAAATATACAAATCTGTTTAGACTCATGACG
>JAUMTS010434378.1:0-13616 GCA_032273385.1 Ophiopholis aculeata | reverse complement strand
CCAACTATGCATATAATATGCTAATAGTGTTATGGTTACCATGATAACTTGTGGACAAAATTAAACTATTTCATAAGCTATGACAATAACAGTTCATGTCAAAAAATGCCAGTTTGCTTTTTGTTCGAATGTTTAAAGAATTGTTTTTATTTGTGAAATGTATTGGGTTAATATTGATTACCAGCAAAAACGGTATGCTCCTATACTAATATTCACTTCGTCGTGACAGTGGACTTTAGCTTGAATCTTTGGCTTGCATGCAGTCGTTATAACTTACACACGCGTTGTGAGTTGTCGCTTTGCAAGCACAGTTGAAAACGCCAGCGCCTTCGTAGGTGCCAGCAATTTTGTGTTGCGTTTATCTAACTATGCGCCAGCTCTACCGTCACGACGAAGTGAATATTAGTATAGAGTGACATTTACTCATCTCCTAGACTATAGAGTGATGTTCACTGAGAAATGGTGAACATCCGAGTAAAGCTCACTAAAGAGTGAATTTCAAAGGAGTATACTCATGTCAAGAAATATTTCAGTAGAGAGGAAACAATCACTGCAGTAGAGTGCAAATCACTCCAAAACAGTAAAACTCACTAACAAGTTAAAGAATACTTACAGAGGAACATTTTAAGAAGTGGTCATTGCACTAGATCTTTGCCAGTGAAATTATTCTCTTTTGGAATGATCAACTTCACCCTTTTTTTAGGGGGGGGCAAGATTTTGGAATTTCCCTCTTTGGAGAATAAAACTTTCACTCTTCACATTTAGAGAGATACCTTTTTAACCATGGATGTTGTGATTTTTTAGTAAAGTATACTTTAGGTCCCACTCCTTCATCAAGTGCCAAATGTACTTGAAGAACAGGTGGGACCTCAAGTGCACTTGTTCTGATCCATTAATCACTTACCCATGAGATAGTTGATCTCCAAGTCTCTGCTGACGGGATTATTTGCATTGAAAGTATACAAGTTGAACAAGGTGGTCTTAGCAGTTTTGGTAATATCAGAATAGAATTGCACACTCGGTGATGTCCATCTTCCACTGAAAGCATCATAATCACGCCCATTTATATGTACCAGTCTTGTAAAAGGATCATAAATACCACCATGGAACCCAATATACAAGACAAAATCTGGATTGGTGTCTGCAATCACATTACCCATAGGATCATATTTGATAATTTTGAGCACGCCACCAGCATCGTTGAACACGGCAATGGGTGAACCCGACTGGTCAGTGGTTATATAGAGCTGACGCTGGTTTTGCTTGATAGAGAACAGGAAGCCTTGCAGATCATATTCTAGGGTCCATAGTTCATGAGTAAAATGGTCATATATGTGGGTTACGCGAGTTGGTTTTGTCATATCGGCATAGAAAAACTGCACTTGTCTTCCTGTGTGGTCTCTGCGCCACAGCGGCCTACCCAAGCCGTCATATTTGTAACGCACAACATACACACGTGACTGGTAGGCGTGGGTAAGCTGACCATATGAGTTATATTCAAAACTCTCATCCCCTTTTTGGAACAAGAAACCGTCAGCATCAAGGACATAGTCAATATTGCCTACACTTGTTATGCGGTCTCTCTCATCATATTCCAATCGCGTTAGATTATTTCCTTTTTGGATAGTTTCTAAGTTTCCATTTGCATCATAACCGTAGCGCCACTGAATCACTCCATCGACTTTGACTTCAACAAGCTGCCCAGCTGTATCATACTTGTATTCAGTTCGTTCGCTTAAACGCATAATAGTTAATGTCCGTTCAGCCACTAACTGAGTAGTATGATATAAAAGATCCATGGACACAACAGCAACATTGAGAATACTATAACGAATGTTTTGCAATAGTGCATAATCCCCAAATTGTTTTTCCAATCTAAACTGTAAATCAGAAATGATTTGAGTTTTAACGTCCGGATATGATATGGTAAATCCCGATATCTTGACTATCCTGCCCGATTCCATATCATAACGAGCTTCCCATACCGGCATCGTAGTGGCGTTGAATTCGGCAGTAATGGACGACACTCTCATGGTAGGATCATATGTGTAATCAAATCGAGCAAAAACAAGACCGTCAAAACCGCGAGTGCGTATAATCTGGTGTGCCACCAATGGCCCATTGTAGGTATACTCTAATGTGTTACTGAAGGTACCATCTATCAGTTCTATAGTCTCCACTTGACCAGATTCTTCATAATACTTGTGATGTACTAGAGTCATACCAAATATGATATCAGATAGTCTATCGCTATTGTCATACAAGTAGTTCACTTTACGGCCAGTCCCCATATAATACAGTTGAATAGGCTGGCCAGAATGACTGAAGTCTTGTACCAGCCAAGCACTGTAGCTCTCTATGGAATAACAGTTTCTTGTGTAACCAAGGGACAGGATAGTTTTGACAAGATGGCGGACATTGGATGGCATGGTAACGGTTGCTAGGTGACCTGCAGCATCATAGAGTAGTCTGTATTGGGTTCCAGTTGGTACTGTTATGGTAGTCGGCTGAAATACAAAGAAGATGGTTGGTTAGAATAACAACTTCAACACATAATAATACAATTTCAGTTCTTTTTTTGGGTAATTTAAGCAAAGATCTGGTGATGTTTCCCTGAAGAAGTTTCAAATTGCAACTATTTTAACATTATATATGGGAAAATGTGTTATTACGATTGCTGTGAAGGTAACTATTTATTAAACTGTAACACCAAAAAGTTTCTTTAATTTTCATCCTCTGCATATATAAATCTTTCTTCACTGATTTAGTAAAATGTGCTCAGAAAATGAAATCTTCATTCAGTACAATATATGTATTACCATTTTAATTGGAAAATGTTTGCAAACCCAGGTCAAAATTCCAGTTGGTCCCAGTTGAACTGGCCCCAGTTGAAATCCAGTTCAACATAGTGGAATATCCAGTTGAACCTAGTTAAACCAGTTAGTTCCGTCACGGAAAATGGACACTCCCCCAACAGGAATTTCGACCTGGGAATGAACTAATCAAAAACACTATCTATTAATCATATTTTCTTGTTTATAGTACCTTCACTTGCTGTAGCTTACATCCAATTGTACAAATTCATTCCATAATTTCAACCCAAATTCAAGCTAACTACTGTATACCACAAGAATAGGGGTTTCTTTTGGTCTAAAAGTTGTTTGTGTTGGTTGCATATTATGCATCATGTGCTGCTACATTACGTTTCTAGTAGTTTTTGTACACATTTGCTTTTCGTAATCACTCCCCTTATTTTTATTTAGGGCATATTAAGTTTTTGGACTACATGAATATTGCTTCTGTAAATATTTAATGGTTTTTTTCATTCTTCTTGAGAAGTGCAACATTCAAACTTTTTGCAATTTTGAATATACATTGTAATATATATAACATGCTTAAAACCTTATTGCTTTCCCATGTTTTTTGTAAAGTGCACTAAGGTTTTGTCCAGTTTGCACTTTATATTTTTAAAAAAATGTGTTTTTATCATTATTGCTATTACCTTATCTCCTTGAGTGTTTTATTAAGGGCATATAAGTTTTCAGACTACATTGACACTGCTTATGCAAATATATATATATTTTATCTTGAGAAGTGTAACATTCAACCTTTCTGCAATTGTTAATATGTATTGTTATCTAATATGTTCTTAAATGTTTTTGTTTTGCTATGTTTTTTTTGTAAAGTGCATCAAGGTTTTGTCCATTTCGAACTACAACCTTTTTTTTTATTATTATTGTTATTACCTTATCTCCTTGAGTGTAGTGATAATTCCAGGAATTACCAGTGCCACTATTCCTTGTTGTCATACGACCTTTATTATCGTAAGAATACGCTTCAAAAAATAGTCCCCTTTGCCAGCGAATCAGTCTGCCATGGACATCATAGGTTGCGTTGGTGGGTTTTAGGCCATGTAGGGGGAGCCACTCTAGGGGGAGGCCGGAATTAGGGTCATGGGTTATAACAAGGATAGGGATGCCGTCGACATTCTGCAATCTTTCTGTCTTTGTGTATCGGTTGTATTCTAAGGTGAAAACATTTGCACCGTTGACCTGGTTGTTGGAGGAGGAATAAAGCAATTCTTGATTAATAGTTATGTGAATAAGTGCAACAGTTTGAACATTCTTACTCTACTTATTCAAGGTGGCTTCACCATTTGGGCAATTTCTAAGCAAATTAATTCCTAGAGGCAAATTTTAAAAAATATGTGACAAAGTCTGCAAATCATCCAACTTCCACATAGGAAACAATTCAAATTTGGGGCTACATCAAGAAAGAGTAGATTACTTTTAAACCAATTGGTCATTACTGTAGCAAATCAAAAACCACTGGGTCATCTTTTTTAAACTTATCTGTTTCTTCTTCAAAGATGTCAGCCATAATGAGAATGACTTTTGAGTCTTTAAATAGACAACAACTCGTGTAGGCTACTATAATTGACAATAAGAATGTTTTCGTTGATTTGCAGATGACACATTTATACAGCTTCAGACATTGTGTGTGCTCTTTTGCCTGTAAATGTGAGAATTCAAAGGAATTGAAGTTCAAATATCCAGGACACTGCATGAAGGATATTGGTACAAACAAAAGAAGACTTTGGGAAGCTCCTTTCTAAAATATTTTGAAACTTTCAAAAAATCTTTGAATTTGGAATTAAATTGTATTTCTTTTATGAACAAAATAAAAAAAAAACATTGTAGGTAAAATCAGGGGTGACATGGAAAATGTAAGGAGCTCCTTTCCTTACTTAATATTGAAATAATTAAACAAATGAGGGATTTTGATTGAAGTACATTGTGCCTTTCTATATTGAAAAAAAAAAACATTACTAAGGAATTTAGCTTGCTTCCAGTGGAAGGCTATCTTTATCAAACCTTGTGAGAAAGTATTGAGGAAGAAATGCCAAGTGGTTAAGCCTTGTCTCAATTTCTCAATAAATATCCTAGAAGTTGTGTCATAATTGTTCAGAGTTTTATACTTTATAAAAGCACAGAATGATACACACTGATGCTGATTATCTGGCTTGCTCTCGGCAAATTGTCAAAACTATTTTACAAGCCGGGATGACATGAAGAGTGAAGGCTACTCTGAACAATAATGACATAAACTTTTAAGATATATATTAGACTTATTATAAAAATGTTGTAATTTCTTTCATACAAGCCACACATTTATCCGTTGGAAAAGTATCTTACTTTATAAAAAGAAATTCATGAAAATTTGGAAATTCCTGACCACAAAAACTTCAAACACACCTTTATATTTAAGTTCTTTGTTTTTTTTACAACACACATAACATCATCGTAAGGAATGTAATGGATATAAAGGTGCAGTGCTATATAATAATTATGCTGCCAAATTAGCACTGCACTAGTCCAAATGTATACCAGAAACAGATTAATTTAAAGAGCCCAATATAAACCCTAGTACTCGATACTGGGTAAAACTTGCAGGAACAAGTTTGGACTGGAAACCAAATGTGCACAGATCGTCCATCCGGCTAGGGAATCAAACCTTTAGCCCAGTGGTGCAAAGCAAGGGCAGTACTGCTATGCTACCTGCT
This sequence comes from Ophiopholis aculeata, assembly GCA_032273385.1. Taxonomy (NCBI): domain Eukaryota; kingdom Metazoa; phylum Echinodermata; class Ophiuroidea; order Amphilepidida; family Ophiactidae; genus Ophiopholis; species Ophiopholis aculeata. The sequence goes on along the minus strand of JAUMTS010434378.1, from coordinate 8,053 downwards.
CTTTGTGATTATGGCATCATGGAGATAATGCAGGTGAAACACTTCTTTGAATACTTAACAAGGCCATTTCAGCAGATGAGTTCCTTTATATCTGGTTGGTGAAGTGTTGGTACATGATAGTTATCATCCTTTCCAATATAATTTCATAAAAATGTAAAATACATACAAATAGATCAAAAATGTGTGGCATGTATGATGAGAAATACAACATTTATCATAAACTTGCAAAATGCATACTATACTATGCTCAAGCATTTAAAGTCAAATATCATGATCTTACTTATATTTCTAGCATGATTATCATTCAATTTATACTCATTCATATTCATTCCCAATCATTTATATTATTCAGAACCATGTGCATTACCATATTTATTATTACAGATTGCTTATTGATTATCAGTAATCATTCATGATCAATTATAGTCATTCATTAATGTTTAACATTCATTTCCATTCATCCTAATTCATAATTCCCTGTATCAACCCATTTAATTTTGATTTTTTAAACTTATCAAATATCTTTAATAATATTTAAGAAAGAATAAAATATTCTTGTCATTACCTTCAGTGACAAGAATATATGGGAATGGGTTGGACTTGGAGGAGAGCGCTTTGCATCTATATTTGCATCTATTATTTCGGTTATTTTGGGCTGTGATTTACGGGATAAAAACTCTAGGTCATGCAGGTTAAAAGAGGTGTTAGCTTCTACAATATCTACCCTTCTGTGTAACTAAAATCCTAACTTGGTGATAAACTTATAAACTACATCTTATTTTGAAAAAAATAATATATAATAAAGCAAGCAAAAATAAATAAATAGATAGATAGAACATGCATTAGTTGGTTAGAAAGCATGCAAACAAGCAAACAGGCAAAAGTCAGTAAAGCAAGCAAATAATTAATCAAGCAAGTTAGTAATCATGCAAATCCGCATTAACCAATTAGTATTGTTATAATTTGTTAGTCAAATCAGGCAAAATCTTGTTAATAGCAGATTTCAGTCAACCAGTCCAAAATGACTAAATCCAAGCTGCCCGGCCAGGTGATAAAGATTCATTTTTGGATGAAGTTAATGTTCGCATTGAGAGATTCAAGATTAAAAGCTGTGCATTTGCTGTATAAATATCCGACATGATTATATGATGACTGCATCTTTGTGATCTCTTTTGAATTATTTCTGGTTAATTTTCCACTACAATCATGTTATAGCCAAACAGCACAGCATTAAATATCCATAGCTAAACAAAAAGCACACGTTAAAATTTTGGAACAAATACGAACTTAGGTAGTCTACCAAATAAAAGCAAAATAGAAAAGGAAATAAGGAAAAAGGACAGCAGGTTGTGTGAAACTATAAAAATCGCGAGTAGGGGACAGTTTGCTTCTGAAATCTGACTCTATGCGTGTGTGTCCATGCAATGCTGTGCTAGCAACTAGAGCAGGAACAAGTGAAGCTCGGGGTAAGTTCAGGTATAGACCATGGTCTTACCCTTAGCTTGCGACCTACAATGAGTATCTTCTCCTTGTTACGACCTCCGCGACGAGCATAGAACCGCCACTCCAAACGATGCACCAATTCCTCCGGGAGAAGGACTTTGCGTTTGGCTATCACTCCTTGTACGTCTTCCTCAAAAAGTGGATGGTCTCGGGTTTCAATCTCAGCCATAAGGCCATTTGCGTAAGACATTGAGGAGAAACCATCAGTGTATGTGGTGACGGTTGAGACTTCTCCCTCTGTGTGAAGAAAAGTTGTAATCAAGTTTTGTTAGCTAACAAAATGGAAAGTTACAGATCATACTCTACCTTTTAGTATATCTATATCCTTTTAATATCAGATTGGTATTGGGTACATGCTCTTCCATTTAATTTAATATTGGAAAGTTGACAGCGGAAGTTCCTTGTTGACAGATCATGCAGACTCTTATCAACTAACTGTAAGATAAGAAATCTCACATAGTTCTTTTGATTAGTATAAGTGGTTAGTATCAAATTAAACGATTAAGCAACTTTGGTAATACATGCAATTTTGTTGTACATTAACCATAAGCCTAAGCTTTTCTTGACAAGTATCAAACATAGTTGTATTAAATAGTTGTGAAAGCTTACTTATCACCTTAAACCAATTATTTAAATTGTTGAAGAAATACAATTAATACTGTACCTTGCTTATTGATCTGTGTCAATGCCCATGCAGTGTGTGTCTTGGTGGTCACAACATCCACCAAACCTGTCCTACTCAAAGTCACAGATGCATGAGTCATGTTCACGCTCGTCTTCAATTTGGTCACATGACCGGTAGGCCATTTGGCGGTTCTCAATAAGCCATACTGGTTGTACCTGTACAAATAAAATGATGAAATGTTTTATCAATCAATTGTGATAATTTGTAAAATGTGCAGAAATTCATTTCATAGCAGTTTTCTCTTAAAATCATTATACACAAGTTTTTTTTTCCTTCTTGATGAGGCTTGCTTGCATAATTTGCAAATATTTTACTTTAGTTGTAAGAGAAAGTGCTTAAAACTTGCCATAAATATATATTTATCCCAACTTTGAACACAATATAATAGAACTTACTCGAATACACTCCTGAGAACACCCCCATCATGCCTGGTTGCCAAAAGACCAGTGTTGCCATGGTAACCAAGCTGGATAATCAAGTTGCCATTATCGCCCGCCACTTCAGTCAAGTACTCATTCACATCAAGGAAGAGTTGCAACAAATCCACATTGCCTGACACCATCTTGAATGGAATTCCAGCACGGGTTCTCTCAATGGTGAACATGTTACCAGATCCATCTCGGATGTACTCTAACCTTCCACCAGCAGTGTAGTTGAAAGTGAAGATATTGAGTTCCGTCAACGCATCATATGTAAACACATGCTGGCCTTTGATGTCAAACACTAGATTTGATTCTCTATCAGGGGCAGTGATTTCATATTTACCACCTCTAAGATCCGGAAGATTGGGAGAGACTTTGCGCACACGTAGGTTGCTTTGATCAGCAATGAATAAATCATTGTGAGGGGAGGTAGCCAAAGCTATGGGGACTTGAAGCTTGGCATCTAAAGCAGGTTGCCCATCACCACCGTAGCACGCACATTCTGCTTCTGGTAGAATACAGCTGCAATCAGAGTCCCTGCCTGCAAACCATGTGATTACACCATCTGGAGTGACACGTCGGACTCTGTGCACAAGATTATAGTCTGTCTCTGCGATGAACAGATCTCCGTTACTTGCAAAGGTCAGTGCACTTGGTGATTCTAGTGCCTCTTGGTTAGCCATCTTGTGTCCCAGTCTGCTTGTTGCATTGAAGACATTCTGCTCTGTTTCTGGTGGTACGGGGCAGTTATGGGATATTCCAGCTACAATGGAGGCTTGACCATCCAGGGTCAGTTTGACGACTTGGTTGTCATCTAGGACATTGATAGAATCATCTATAGGGTTGACGGCTATCTCTGAAGGCCACTGCAAGTTTACCTGAAAGACAAAATGGGCAAAATCCATCAGTTATGCAAGGATTTTGGATTTGAGGTAGTTTTACACTTTCTCCACAGGTTAATTCATGCAAGCCTAGCAAATTGAATGTATCTTATGGTATTTGAGCGCTGTTTTTACTTTAGTTGTACGATGTCATATATATTCATGACTGAATATTAAGGCATGTCATAATAGTTAGGGGAGTCCATGCATTCCTTTGAGCAATGACGTAAAGCCCCATCTCATGGTGGAATCAGTTTTATAATATAATACGTACCTTATCTATCGACATGGTAGTAAGGCATCGTGGAACCCTAGATGGGCCAATCACACTGGGTGAACCAATAAAGGTATTGATGATGCCATCACGCGTTACTGTACGAATCACAGATCCATCCACGAAATAGATAGTACCATCCTTACCCACGGCAATGCCTATTTGGATAAAAAAGAAAATATTTAATATGGTTAAAATTGAGTTAAATCAGTGCCTTTTCTTTTTATGACATTCAGAAAGCAACATCTGCACTACCATGAGATAATTTGTAAAACAACCACAAGAAACAAAGAAACTGTGGAAAAATCTATCCGAAAATGAATTTAATTTCTTTTTAAGATTTCATAATCTCTCATTAAAAAAAATACATGTATACTGCAAATGTAAAGAAATTGGGAAATTTTCCCAGCCCATGGAACACTTTTTTGCAAACATACAGTGTTTATCGGGTCTTTTCTTATTTTTGAATTTATAACTGGATGCTCCTTCAAAAATGTTTTTAAGGGCAATTTTGTTAGAAGTCAATACATGAAAACATTTATAGTTAATTCATTGGACACCCTTTAATTTGTCAAATATTTCATTTTCTAAATATCATTTCACCTAAACACTTTCCTAGTTCATAATTAAGAATGCTAACAAATTTATAAGCTTTTTGAACCCACCTTTAGGATCCAATAATTTGGCCTGTTCAGCTGGCCCACCATCTCCGCATCGATACTCATCCGATGGTAAACATGGCTCCCCAGATCCGGCAACTACCAATAAATTGTCTGTCATATCAGCCATGCCGGTTACTGATCGGAGCTGGTAGATCTGTCTGGTTTGACTGTCTGATAAATAGACTGAACCATCAACAGGACTTGCTGCTAAGTAGTATTTGTAATTGGGGTTGTAGCTGCATGAGGAAATTCACAAAATGATAACAGAATGTCAATTTATTGGTATGGAACAACACATTTCAATATCTAAACACAAACCCCCAACAAAACTTCTTTTCTAGATTTAGTTATCACTCAACAATACGTTGAAGTAGCTGAGCGTGTAGCTTAGCTAAATGTTGATTGTTTCTTACTTCATAAGCCTACAGTCAGACAAGTAATAACAATAAGGTATGTTAAATACATTATATAATCAACTATGATATTACAGACGACATTCAAAAAACATTAACAACATGTAACATTTTCTCTTCAATCAAATGCCCCATTGCTTACTGATTTAAAGAACATGTGTTTTATTTTCAATATCATATAGCAGTCAATGACACAATATAATAAATAAATAGCATGTCTCAAACAAGATCGCTAAAAGAAGCCATTTGGATCAGGAGCAGGGGCAAGGACACAATGAACAAGAGAGCATACAAATTGAACAGAATATACACCCAGATCATCAAAAACCGGCAATCTTCAGAGTTGGTGACGTCATCACAGTCATCAGACTATAACTCATCACTTCATTTCTGAGTGAACAAGGCTTCTGTTAGGAGTTGAAATATATCGTAGTAAGTTCAATTTTACTGGATCTGTACAACAGAAACTTTACAAATTGTATGTCTCGAACTTACCTGAGTCTTAAAACATTGGTAGCGTTTCCATCAGGTCCAATCTTTCTGATGAAGTTGTAATCTCCTACAAACAGACTGCCATCAGGAGTATAAGCTAGTGCCATCGGAGCTAACATACGATTATTCTCAGCTGGCCCTTCACATTGGTCGCATTCCTCGCCTCGTCTCTGCCCGTCACCCATGATGGAAGAGATGAATGGAGCGTGATCCCTAAAGTAGATGCTATGGCCGGAACCCATATGCAGGGTAGCTGTAGGTGGGAACACAGAAAATCATTTGTTAAGTTTTAAGGCAAAAGATGTCCAAAAAATTACGAGTTACCAACTTGTAATGCGATCCTGCAAAATATTGAACTAAAGCTTCAAATTCCAAGTCAATTCATCATAACTTTGTGCAAGTTTTAATTTGAAATGGAAAACAAATTCCATTCTATTCTAAATCAAAGCAAAACATTTGAGTAAAACCAACACTTACCTTTATTATAGTTGTAGCTGTGGTGAATAGGAAGTTGCCATCCAGCTAATGCTGTATTACTCCAATGATGACCCTCTATGGTGATTGGTCTCTTAGCCCATACTACGGTATTACAGCCCTGGTATTCATAACCAACAGACACTGGAAAATAAATCAAAGTACAAATTGATTTAAAGACTCAAACTGTCATATTTCATATTGTGATAGTAAAATGTGTTGAATTTCATTGGAATCAATCAAAAAAAATCTATTATTAAGATATTATTTTATGGCACTGTTTCACCTCAAAATTTAATTTACCCATGCACTTTTGAATTTGTGCCCATCTTTTTTTAACTTTCTTGGCACCAGGCATATAATATTCTGTACACATTTTAAACAAATTTGCTTAATGGTACTTATTTTCTTTCCAATTTACTTGATAACTTTACTTAAATTGTAAGACCATATTTTCAAAAGAGACAAAACTTTGAAAAAAAAGTTAGACAAAGCGAAGTCTAATAATATCACAAGCCCTCAACATCATGTTGGTTATTATCGAGGGTAGTTAATGTTCCTTCAAATAGTTTAACTTCTAAAATCTGCTCACCTATAGCTTCAGTCCTGCCATACACCTTCTGATCATAAACATTCTCCTTGTTCCATACAAAGTCATACTTCAGGTTTCGTTCAGGTAGCACCATCTCCTCATGAACTTTGCCTTCAAGGGTGATGCGTACACGTATCATCTCTAGTTTGAGAGGCACAACAGGTCCTACAAGCTGCAGCATAGCTCTAGCTGGACGGCCAGGGGACAGGTGGCTCAGGTAGTCTAGGGTCAGGGTAGTGCCAGGGATGGGGATTTGTTCATGGACGCTCTGTGGAGATCAATTTAAAAATAAGTGGTATTAGTGTGGTTTTTATGTGATAAATCAGTCACAGAAGAGTAAATTACTCAAATCAGATTACATTTTGTGCATTTTACACAAATATCTGACTAATCTCCTACTTTATGAAAATATGTGTTCTGGGAGTTACATATTTTCCATCATACATATTATGTCCTGGACAACATTGACATTAACTAAACCCTACATTAAGAAAACATTCTCCAATCCTCTCATATGGACAATCATTCCACCATTAATCAATAATGTCTGTAACTTATTGCATTTCAAGCCCATTTAAATTGCCTAAAGTAATGTAATACATGTTCTGGTCTGTTATAGCATGCTACAACCCAACTAGACGGCATTAACTTTCAAGTCATTTCATTTAAGCCAATTAAATGATCAATAGATACTACTTTTGTATTAAGTATCCCCCAGACATATGTGGTCTGGGAAATATAATTCCACAGCAAATTGCAAAATTAGATTACAGCATGTTTACAATTGCTTAATTTCATTACCTGATCATCAACAATAATACCGGTCTGCTCACAAGTTGTCCCTTCGCCACCAACAGAGGGCAGTACATGAATATTCGGTACTGGGAATTCATCTCCTGTACAATCCACCATCTCGTTTTGCTCTACATATTCACCAGTGCCCGAAATCATAGTCACATCATCGACCGACACAAATTGGTTTCGGCGGACATAGACGGCTTGGGTGGCACGGAAAAATGGGGCACGGTCAAAGTGGAGCTGGAGGGATCCTCTGCCTTCTACCAGCATATCATACCTGGGGTGGCAAAACATGCGCAGGAAGGATTAGGTAAACACACTAAGCTTTTACTCCAGGCTTAGTAAACATAGATTAAATTTGTTTAGCCTTAGGATACAATTGAGATTTATTGGGTATTAAGTATGTCATGAAACTGGTATTATAGCGGGGGAGTAGTAAATATTACACAAATTTCACTTGCGTTTTGTAATAATTCAACAACAATTTTATTTTCACATTTTATCACACAACAGTGTAATATCTCTAAAATCAGTGAAGTAGCTATAAATGTGAAATAATGCTACAACAATTTTAAGTTAAGGCACTCTTTAGCTTGTAAAAATCAAAATACCCCAATGGTTTCTGATATTCAGAACAGTGAATATTAACTGAATATAAAGGGCTTGATATAAATCTCACTAATATCCCTTTGACTTGACCTAGATCAATGCTTAAATTACAACCTGGCTGCAATGTTGGTGTACAATAATTGACAATTGGCAATATTGTTCTCAAATTCACAGGACCATCTCAGGAGCCACTGAACCAATAATAGGCTTGTTTGTACTCAATTGAATGTCTTTTTCATGCTAAATCT
>JAUMTS010433267.1:0-13616 GCA_032273385.1 Ophiopholis aculeata | reverse complement strand
TTCACCAAAGGATAATGTATTTTCTAAACTGTACATGTGTCACAAAATCTGCAAAATAATGTGGAAGTAAGAACAATTTAGAATATGGCATTAGTAAGTAAACGTGCCCCTTTAAAGTGCATAGGGGGAGGGGGGGTGTCTACTTTTAAAGGAGCATTGGACGTCAATCTTCTGATCAGCTGGCATTATCCACCGAGGAAGACAGCATAAGGATCTGTCAAAACTGTCTGGAAACCCTCAATGAGTTTCAAATGAGAATATTCTTATGTAAATCTTTACTTTTAGCATTGGACAATTTTAAATTGTTTTAAATTTATAATTATGATATAGAGAAACAAAATGCATAAAGGTTGAAGGAAACTAATGAATTATATTATTACTTTAGCTATTTCCTAGTTCATGGCTCAAAACAAATTTCTTAATTTTCAAGAAGCTTCTTATAGCTCATTTTTATATATTATCTTTTGTGGTAGAATATTCAATTGAGAAAACAACTAAACGGCAAAGAATCACATTTTCCGAACCGGGTCCCTATAATACTATACTCTCTAAAATACGTTGCTTCCACGTTGCATTATTCTTATACAATTCAAATTTAAAATCACCTTTCTCCGTTCTAATTTTTGCTTTTCTATACTGTATTACTACCAGTAGTGTCTCATTATTTCACTTTCAAAAAGTGTCCATCTAGGGTTCTCTCTTTCTTAGTTTATTTTTGTCATATTGTCTTTCTCCCTTTCCATATTTTACCCCTTTTCCCCGCTTCACTTTCGACCCATTTCTTTTCCCTTTTCTGGAGAAGAAGCAAATCCTGAAAATGCTTTTCTTTATCGTGTTCCCTTTATACCAATCACTCTTCGTTCCCCTTTTTCCTGATTCCTTTCCATTTACTTTATTTTCACCCTCACCTTTCAGTTGTCTCTCTTTCGTGTTCAAGTTTGTCCAGTGCAAGCCATCTCAGCAAGCTAATATATATATCGTTGTCATTTGGTTGTGTCTCATGTTTAGTATGATGAGCGGTCTATGATTGATTTTATGTAGAATTAAGTATTATATATTTTGTTGTTGTTTACCTTGATAAAGAATAGTTTACTATTCGAAAACGTTGGTCAGTTTCTAGTTATTATAGTTATAGACTTTGTTGCTCTCTCTCTATGTTTGTCAAACTACTTGTTGTTCATACTTGTTTGTTTTCAGATTTTGCTGATCTTTACTTCGATTCTGTATTTTTTTCAGCAGTATTCTCCCACATAGTTGATATACCTTGCCCCTTTCTGATTTTATATACTAAATGTATTCCTTTGTGGGACCTAGATGCTTGTCTGTGGTTGGATCTGGACTATCACTGCCTTATTTTCATCTCATCTAACCCATTCCCGCACCTGTTAGTATTAGGCCAATGTCTCTACCTATGCCTCCCATCCCATATTTCCCTTATATATATATATATATAGGTCAACAGTGGGACCAATACATTGTATCTCATGTCGATTGAGATTGATAATAATGTAGGATACACATAAAACTACACATACACCGTGAAGAATATAGATAGTGCTTAATAATATAAAACAACGTTGACTTACTCAGTATGTTGCTATCATGAATTCCAAACGCTTTCAAGTTCGAATCGTCGGAACTTCCGCAGCTTAGTGATCTGCCCCGATGCAACCTCAAACAAACGAGCGAGCTCAGGTTACTGAAAGTTATCATCGTCCAGTTATTAGTTATTAGAAAGGTGACAAAGTCACGAGACTGGATGGAGGACAAGTGTTCTTTCTGACCCGGATATTGGGATCCAGGTGAGTTGTTCGAACCAGAGACCATGACTCATCGTTACCCATCCCTCGATTCCTGCCCTTGCTGGTTGAATGTGTGCTCCTGACCATGAACATGTATGGCTAGTGCACAAGCCAATGTTTGTCAATAAAATATTTACTTTGCGTCAAAGTGAAACAGATAATGACGTTTCCTGAGGGCGATATTAACTCTGCCAATTGTTATCAGAGGGGCTGGTTCATTATTTAAAACAGCTCTTAAATCGAAAATAATACAAGTGATTTAGGTTTGAATTGCAGCTATTGGCCTTTATTCATGGCTTCAAATATATAACCTTGTTAATAACTTTTATAGGCGACATGTTTCTGATAATTTCCTGGTTCGCCCGAGTCAAGCGTCAATTCCAAAATACACAACTGGCTTGAGCTCCAGATGTGGTACGCCGTTTGGGATTACGAAACTATGATTTCCTAGCTTTTCCTGACGACAGACCTGCGCTTTGGATCCGGTTCTTGAAAATGACTTATTAAGTAACTGACAAGGTCCAACAACATACTCAACATAGCCCTAAAGATACATGGTCTATGATCACTACTAAATTGGACGCGTCATACTGAGTAGCCGATTGTATTTTTTTTTCAATATCTTTTTTTTCTTCGTCGAGCCGGATAACAATGTTGTTAAACTTACCAAACTGGTCCTAAATAGTTTAAATCCCATTAGCGTGCATCTTCTACACCATCAGGTATTTACCAGTTCAAGAATATCCCATTTGGCCCGGGTAGGGGCGTACTGCTAGCTCCCGGTCGGTACTAGCTTAAGGTCATTTTTCTGGACACACTTATGTTTAGTACATTTTTCGCAACCAGAGGGTAACAATTTCCCTGTTAGACTAAAAGGGGCCAATTTAGGAAAAAAAATTCCTGTCAAGCCCCCTTGGAGCCCCAAGTCTGTCACGGTAGTTATGCCACTGGACGGGCCGGGAAATTGGCGCAAGTTCAAGCTGCTCACTGATCATATGAGTGACGGATAATGTCTGTTGCCATTTTTGTGCACTGAGTACCCTACAGAAAGTTATTTTCAGCGACTGGAAACTCTAATGTGAAAGTCAGAACGACCTTAATAAACATTATACTACAGGTGTTTTAAGCAATTCAAGCCGACAGCTAACCGTCTGAAAATTAATTTACCCTTCGCACATCCAATGTGGTTACCGTTGCCAAAATCGGGACTTCGACCCATCCCTAGGTCCTTATTGTTATGTCTCCCTCCCTCCTATCAATATATCATTTTCCTTAAGAAATGCCCCAAACCAAAGTATTTTCCCAAACTGTGTGCAAATAACTATTCCGGACATTATCTTTCCAATTTTAGAATCATACAGTTCACCAGTGCCAAGGCCCAGATACTACTTTGCCAGCTTAAAAAAATAAAATTACAAGCTTGTATATATAAATTTCCGTGTTATTTTTAGATTTCAATGTCTTGCTCATAAGGGTGGGGTTCACACATTGATATAGTATATATGCATATGATCGGGCAGACTTTTTTGGGAGCCCCTTTATTGATTTAGTGTAGCAATGGGTTGGTTTAAATTACGTACAAAAGCGTCCCATCTTTCAAAAATTGTAAATCTTCGGAGCAAATTATCTCAAATATGCAGTAAATTTAAGTAAAATAAGGTATAGCAACAGGTGGGTTTCAATAACTACAAGGTGTCTTAGAATTCTTTATACCCAAACAGCCAACATTTTAAGAATGTTTTTGACCATGAAGTTAACCGAATTTGGTATACCTTTTCAATAGCTATTTGTCCCACTTTGTAAGCTTTTTGAAGAATTTTAAATCATAAAAATCGACCTGACAAAAATGAAATTATATGTAATTTTGAAAAAAATACTTTTGTAGCGTCAGCAGAGTGCAATAAATACTGAGTTGTGACTGTGGTTTGTGTATGTTTTAATTATCTTCGAATAGATTCAAGCTTGAAGTGTTAAGTTTTAATTTTAATTAAAAGTTTTAATTATCTTCGAATAGATTCAAGCTTGAAGTGTTAAGTTTGAGATGCTATCTTGACCAAGAGTGAAACATTCACTGTCTAAAAGATTGGATATCACTCAAAAAGAGTAGATTCCACTCAAAAAGAGTATATGACAATAAAAAGAGTGACAAACACATTTCAAAAAAGTGATAACAACTCATGAAACAGTGATTTCCAGTCATTTAATAGAGTGTAACGACTAACGACTGCTCTTTTAAAGTATCTGTCCTTCATTTTAGCTCTTCAAAGAGAGTAATGCACAATGTTACTCCCTTTGGGGTGGTTTCACGTTTTTCACTCATTTTTGGAGTGGTTTCGACTCTTTTGTTGCTTAAACTCTTCTATGTTCAGAGAGTTTCTCAAAATTAATCATTCAATTAATACTCTTTTAAACTTATTCTAGTGCTCTGTTGTCCATTTCTTTTGATAGAGAGGGCGAGTGCATGGCTTAAGCCTACTGTGTATTCTTTTAAGAGTGGTAGTCGTTTAGGCAAAAAATGGAAGAAAAAAACGCTTGTTGTCGATTTTCAAACTTGTCATGCCACACCGGAACGAATAAGAATATTTTGGTGAAACTAACAGAGTAAGTAGGGAACTCTTTCAACATTAAATTGCAGGTAATGTGTAGAGACAAATGGGCGATTTTCTTTTCAAAACATTTTTGTTAAACACGGTATAAAGAATTCTAAGACAACCCTGTACATACAAAAGCGCCTGATTTTCAAACATTGTATATATTTGGAGCAAATTATCTCAAAAAGCGCCAAATTTGATTAAAATGTTTGTACATCCTTGCTGTAAGACATTCATAAAATAAGAAAGACTAATTCCATGCAGAATTACACCAAGGACCTTTTTTAGGAACATTGAGCCAAAAACAAGTAAGGAAAGAGCAAAGTCTGGAAGGCACATCAACGTAAATGCGATTTTGAGGTAGGAACCGTTATTCACTTGTGATCTTGCTCTTTGTTTCACTCAGTCAATTGAATATATTCGTGTCTTTGATTGATTACTTCTTGCTTTGATGCATGGCAACATTGTTTGTATTTTCATGTCCCTTTATAACATATCTTTTAAGATGTATGCATTGGTTTGGATGCATCATTATCCACATGATGGTTTCTGCTGTACCATTTAAAACGACGTAACATACAACCTTCAGGATTTGCACACATTTATATGGACGCGTCGCTTCTACCTTGGTTTTGCCATTGGTATGTATAAAGTAAATTGTATGAGATGAGTTACCACTGCATGAAATCCCGGGCATGAAATACACAAGAAACAATTTTATTTCAAGAAGTTCTATTTAATGATCAATTCATCTCAAAATACAAACTGACTTTCAGATGTTATTGAATAGCTTAAATTCTTATCGGAGAAGTATTATGATCAAAATGGTAACATCAATGATGACTAATACAGACAGCTTTTATTTCAAAAGTATTAGAAATATTATGGTGAAGAGTTTTAACTTATCAGCTGACGTTTCATTTGTTTTGATCATACGGATATCATCTGATCTTCTATATGTACCATGATGAGAAGCAGTGCTGCCGGCTTGCATTCTTTAGCATGCAGAGGATTACTAGTGCTAAGGTTATGTATAAGCAAAGTGTGTGCCGTCACGCCTCATTAGCGTTTCTCCCACTGGTGACTTATTCAGATGGTCTCCTTGATCCATCATTTGACTTTTTGTCAATAATTCAGGAAACCGAGCACCAGTCACCTTCACAATATTCTGCTTAAAGAAGTTCGGACAAATTGGCAACACTGGTTCCTGTCACGACAGCGGGTCAAAGCTCAAAAAATCCAACCGACAAAAATGGATGAAACAACTGTTAGTGAGTTAAAACACCTTCACTATATTTTTTTGAACTTTCTGTATCATTCATGTGGTAGCGTCCTTCAAACATCAAACACAGTTATTTTCTGATTATTACAAATATTGACCAAACAAATGATTATGTTTAAACTAGGCTTTTTAATTAACACTAATGAGCACATGTAATATTGTTGAGTGGCGATGAGTGCATTTTCTTTTTGCAAGCCTAAATTAGTTCTCCCGTTTAATAGAAATAATAATATTGGAAAATGTAATTTGATATTAAAGATGTGCCAATTTCAGCCTCACCCCCCTGGGCTCAACTTGAGCTCTATTTCAAATAAGTTGGCTATATGAATTGTTTTGTCTTGCAAATTAGAATCAACACATTTTATCAAAACTTTAGACACCACATACACAGTTGATAGAATTCGAACTTTATTTCCATAACTGAGAAGTTACACCAAAAAGTATTGAAAATATTAGCATGGTCTGAAAATGTTTTCTTATTATTTGTCAAGTTAAAATCATTGACCTGTCTTGTTGGGTAATTGTGAACATCAGAACGTTCTGAGGAAAAACTAGAATACCAAGTGGTGCAGAAATTTGCCAAATGATGAAGTTTCCTTAATATATATATATATATATGACTGAATATTCCATAATACAATACAATTAATAAACATGAATCAATGACATCAAGGTTATAATAGTTACAATTAATTAGATTGATAGTAAAACAATATATCGAGCAGATTAACATAGCTATAAGATACTTACACTCATTATAATTAACTTACATACTTATAATAATGAGATATATTTTTAACAAAGTTCTTACATACTATTTAATTTAAAAAAAAGTTCTTATATACTACATGTACTAGTATTTATAAAACCTTAAACAGTAAAATATTATAATAGTAAAGTGTTGTATTTTTTTAATTTCACAAAAGTTCTTATTATTCACCTTGGCATTGTTGGGAGTCCAAACATCCACATACTAGCTCTGAGTTTATAGCAACTTATATCCCTCAAGAGTCTCAAGCTTTTACGCACAACATTTAAATGAGGAAAGAAAAAGGCTACATAGGTTATACACCACTTTAAGCATAAAACCAATTTGGGAATATTTGCTTGTCGGCCATCTAAATTCTAGAAGAACTGCTCTAAAACCCTGAACTTAGGGCAAGAAATGTGTTCAAAACTGATTGAGATTTCATATTGTTATGATACAATAATAATAGGGTCTTTACTCACATTTTCTGACAATTTCTTTGAAATATGATGGAATATTAATCTGCTGGCGTTATTTGCAGCCAATTAAGGTAAACTCAAGTTTCGCCAAATTAGCTATAATGTCAAATAAGGCAAATGACCACCTTTTCGTTCAGAGGTCAAACACTGGTGAAAAAACTTGGGTCACCCTATGCTGAAATTTTGTTCATTTGTAGACCAAATGTTGTTCTTTCTGCTGGTAATGTTGGTTTGTTTATCTAGGAATTCTAAATGTGGAAAAAAAAATCAGTTCCAAAATGGTCATTTTGGCATAGAAAATTGTGTATACGTGTGTTAGTGGTGTGTAACCTATAGCCTCAACACAGCAAGTCTGTTATTCCGATGCAAATCAATATATATACACATTATCAATTATATCTACCATTGGAACAAGGAGAAAATACATTTTATATAATCGAATTAAAAATATTACTTAGCATTCTCTGCGATCCTATTGTTCAATATTTCTGTTATATCAGTCATATATTTGGAAAATCAAAGTGTGTTAACTAACTATATCATTACATCATAATTTTAGAAATATATTTGTGGAGCTGTTTTTAATATCCTGTTGAAGCCACAGCAAACTATCTTTAAAAAGGAAGGGAAATGCAAAAACCCACACACCGCAGTTAAATCAGTATTACAACATATCTACAAACCTTAACAAGCTTAACATTTATCTCAAAACAATCTTTTATCAATCTTCTAACTGTTTATTGTTTTCATCTATATTGTACTCAATTTTTACCTTATACATGTAAGTAATCTTACATTATGTAATTAAAGAATTCTCATATACAGTTAAGGTAGCACTGATTACTTTTTCTCAAAACAGATTTCTTCTCTACCAGGCAACAAGCATCTTCTGGATTTAACAACTATATAATAATCAAGAATTAAATTTACCAACAATTAAACTACCAACTACTAGAATTCTCCATGAAAGAACACTATTTTTCAAGTAATGGTATTAAAGAAAAAACAATATAGGCTATAACAATTCAATTTCATATTGTTTTAATTCATTTGTTTTATTATTGACTTTAAAGTTGAATTCATTATATATTTACATATCTTAAGATATGAACATTTATCTAATATCTAATGAACATTAAATTTCATTTTAACTCATTTGTTTTATTATTTACTTTCAAGTCAAATTCATTATGTATTTACATGTAATATATATTTACATTTATCTAATATAAGTTTAATCACTGTGGATTTAATTTCAAAGTATTTATTTATCTATCATTTTGTTTATTTACTCTGACTAACCTGGTCTAACAAAGGCCCCGAAGTGTACAGGCTTACGTAAATTATGCTAGACATGGAAGGGGGGGAATGGAACACAATTTTAGGTAATAAGGGGGAAAGTGATATTTCAAACATTCTTATCTGGTAATTTAATTTACAACTTTATACAACTAGAAAAATTCCGAAACACCTGCCTACAAGAGCTGAGAACATCATCAAAGTTAGCTAGAATCAAACTGTTTCCATTAAGACTTGGTTCAACTCCTGAATTTAAATCAAAGGTTAAAATGATGCTTGTATTTTATTTAATAGATTTGCATTTTCATTGAGTTAAAAACAGGATTATTAATTGCCTTTTTTTCTTCTAATTTTGGCTTATGATTTGGGATTTTTATGACCAGGAAATACTATATTGAAGTTGCTGAATTAAACATTCTTTCTCTGCACGCACACTCAACTCTCTACTGGTGAATGCTGCTCCAATCCAAGTACCATAATTTCATCTGCAGTAGATCCTTGAACCCATGTTGATTAATTAGCACCAATGATGTCAATGGTCCAATGATTGTAATTGATTAATGCACATTACAACACACTGAAAAACTCACACCTGTGGCCTAATCTGTTGTAGTTGCGTCGTCCACTGCAGAACACCACCCACCCTCACACATGTAACATACTATTGAAAAAAATCCAAAGGTTAAAATGACTCTTATTTCTTACATTACTAAACAATGAAAACTTTACATCTGTATGCTAAAGTAAGGGTTAGTTGCCTTAAACTTTTCCATTACTACCACTCGCGCTTCATCACCATACATACTGAACATAACTAACTCACTCTTATCTTGATATACCATTT
Organism: Ophiopholis aculeata; assembly: GCA_032273385.1. Classification (NCBI taxonomy): domain Eukaryota; kingdom Metazoa; phylum Echinodermata; class Ophiuroidea; order Amphilepidida; family Ophiactidae; genus Ophiopholis; species Ophiopholis aculeata. The sequence continues at coordinate 4,571 of JAUMTS010433267.1, read as the reverse complement.
CATACTTCAATATCAGTTAACTTTTCCCTTACACTCATAACAGCAACTTTGTATTGAATTGGAGATTCATGCCTCAGCTGATTAAGCTATAATGCAAAATTGTCTACTCGACTAAAAAGCTTTAAAAAAATCTAAATGGATAAAAAAAGTCATTTATTCTATTATTTCAATTTTTTTTTTTTAGCTTCATTACCTTTTTTTTAAATAGTTATTTGAAGTTCTATATTTATTTTTTGTCGATCCTCCTACCAACGTTTTAACCATTGGGTTCCACCTAAGACTACGACTTTTATTGTAATTTAAGGTCAGCTTTGAAATAATATATAATTTTCAATATTAAAAATCCATTATCTTTTTCGATTATAAAAGTGGATTTACCAAAAGAAGGTTCAACAGTGCTAATGTTTGTATCTATCTATAAAAGACACTAACCGAGAAATCATCCATTTATCAGTGTCAGTAACAGTGCTACCATCAACATGTGTATAGAAATACTAGTAATACATACATTTACTTTCTAATTAATTTAGAACTTGTAAGTCATGACTTCAAAACAAGTGTTCACGTCAACCATTATACAGATAATCTTTCCATTTGCATGAACATTACAGATTTTAATTTACACAACTCTTTTAACTTTCACTACTCTTTGTATTTTTTTCTACAATACAACTCTTGATTTTGTAATCGCTCAGCAGTACTACTACATTTGTACTTTCAATTTTCTGTTAGCGGTTCTAATTCTAGAATACAACAAAGATCTTGAACCTTTTCGCAGCAAAAACATGCTCAGCTATAATATACGTACGTACAGTATAATAACCAATAGTTGCAAAGAATCATCATTTACACCGTCTTATGTATAAAGTATGTAACTTCTTAATTTTTTTCCTTATGCAATAATGAAAGTTTTCCAACTACATAAATTTCAAATATACACTGTGTTGCATCATCTTAAACCATTTAGTGTCATTATTTACACCTGTGTCAATGCCTGAACCAGTATATAAAGTCTTATATTATTACAGGGACTCAAAATGATCTTAGATCCTAAAAACCACAACGGATTACACATAGTATGGCTTTTAGCACTATTTTTCCACAGTACAACTTTTGTAATTTCTCAGCAATACAATCTCCTTTAACCTTTTGATTCCTTTTTCCTATTCTAAAATGAACATCTTTAGTAAACAATAAACATAGCTTTAAAGGATACTACATCAATTATGCAACTTATTTATGTGCTAACAAAAGTAAACATTTTCCAACTACATGAATATCTAGATATACACACCATCTTTAATATTAAGTGTCATTATTTAAACATACGTTAATGAATATGATTACAGTATATTAATAGCCTTATATTGCAGGCATCAAAGGGGTCCATATATAGACCCTAAAAACCGTAACTGAAATTTCAGTAAAGTTCTCTTTGCATTCTTTTTTCATCACCATCAACGTTGGTGATACAAGAGTGTTCATCAACCATTCCATACATATTAACATTAATAGTAAGCAACATCTCACTACTCACTTCACCAGGTTGAGAAATGAAGACATGTTTAAACAGCATCAACTGTTACATGGCAAAACAACAGTGTTTATCTGTGAAGTCCTCAAAGGACTTGGTCATAATTGGCATAGAAGCAGGGTAAACTGGGGAATGATGCAACAAATGTGACCACAAAATACTACCATTGAGCTCTTTTCATTCTTACTAAAAAGATCTTAGTGCATTCAATACAAGTGGTTCATGTTCATGTGGACCTGTTGCATATCAACCATTCTAGTTCACCCTCGCTATGAAATATCAAAACTTCTGTCACAATCGGCACTTCTGTGTACACAGTCAGATTTGACTGAAGAGATAAGGCATTTGCAACTTGAACAGATTTCTACCAGGTACAAATAGTATGACATTCACCTGCAATTGATACCCCTGGGTGAGATTATTATCATAATAATCTGGGAACATTGATTCCCTTTTCTTTTTCACAAACTGTCATAAATGATAAAATGATAAACTTCTGTCAACTTTCAGTGATTATCTCCTCAGCACATACTGACAACACTAGTTATAGTAAGCTCCAATAAGCTCCATATTTCAAATATACATGTGCAAAACCATTAGTCAAAAATTGGCACTGAATGCACTTTATAATAACATTCAGTATTCTTGAGCCCTGTCTTGAGTCACAATATTTTGTTAACTGTGTCACAGGAATACCGCTACAATCGCATAAAGAATAACTCCTGGTGTTAAGAAAAGAAATATGAAGAACAAGTTGGCAATGCCTTTCAGCTAGATGAAAATAAATTGGAAACACATCTTGTTGTGCACTTGATTCTCGACAACCTCATCCGCCATTGCTTGACAATGCCAGTAATCTGTCAAATTATCAGAAAACAAGGGTCATAACACATAGATTTTGAATAAAGCCAAATTTATGTTTGATCATCTGACCAATACTACTTCATAAAGTGATACAAACAAAGTAGCATATTTTCCCAATTACACACAATGTAATACATTTGCAATGTTGATGTACTGTTATATTTTGACTTCTCACAAGTTCCCAGTTTTGAGGAATCCTTTGATTCCTGATTACACCTGGTGAAATAACATGTATTCAAGTGTTGAAAGTAAATTGTGCTGTTCTGTAAAGCACGCATGAGAACAATGGATGTGTCACAAACAAGAAAGTTCATATTATTGGACTTTTTACAGGTATAAAACGTAAATTTCCTCCACTTACTACTAAGACAGCCTGCCTGTTTTACTTGAACTAATCAAAGGACTGATTGCAGGGCTTTACGATGCCAAGTTACTAAGCATCATAAAGCCATGCGATCTAACAATAATGATGCGATTCATTAATGCAATACTTATCTTATGTTTGACCAACACAGGCTCTCAAATAAGTACAGGACACCTCACGGGAAAGGTTGTTCAGAGTAAACATCAACACTCTGAATTTTAAAGGAAAGTGTTCTGTCCTTAGGTCTAAGGAGCAACACAATTAACTAGGGTTGTTTTACAAAGCTGTTCACATAAACTTTTTAGAGGTACAACATACATCCCATCCCCATACTGGAAGACAGTCATGTACATACAACTGTTTCACTTAACTGATTGTAGGACTATAATCACAGCGCTAAATAAACATCCTGAATGTGGTTCATTAATGCAATTATACTTACCTTTTTCGAGAGGCCCTGGGTTCTTAAATATGGATGGATCTAGGGAAAGTTAAAAGTTTTGTTTATTGCCTGGCCTAAGTGTGTTTATACCAGCAAGAGAATTTACCAAAGCCAATTCTTTGCTATTTTGAAAGTGTTAAAAGGGACTTTTGAAAAATTAATGAGGTATTACAAAATAGTACCCTCAAGTACATGTACACAAATATTATCCTAAAGCAATGGACCATTTAATTTCCCTGTTAAGCCATTATGGGGATTGCAAGCGATGGACCATTTCCCCGTTAGCCGTTATGAGTAATTTTAGACTCGTTAGCCTTTCAATGTGTACTTATAGTTCTATGAAGACCATTTAAAAAGTATTTATGTAATTAAGACTTATTTCAGTTTGCTAGAAATGATAACAGATTCAAAGATACATTAAGAAAGAAGGATGCTGATGCAACAAGATGAAAAAGAGAAACAGAATAAGTGTAGGTGAGAAATGTTAGTTAGAAATATACATCAAGAGATTCAGAAAGTAATGAAATGGTAGAAGAAGGAAATGTATTCTAATTCAAACTTTACCCAATATATATTAAGCTGGAATGGCACTGTGTATGCTTGGAACAAGTAACCAATGCACATCTGTAACAGGGCCTAAATGGTTGGGTACATGACCCTCTTTCTACAGTACCCATATTCGAAATACGAACGCAATGGATATGAAGAGGTTTTTTTTCTACAGCAGTACAGTTTTTGCCTACCTAAATCCTTTTTTGTTGATCCCAAAATTTTTTTCAAAGCAACCTGATACATACCAGCTTAAAAAATGTCTTTATAAAATTCAAAGATTACATAAATTACAATATCACAAAAAAGTCATTCTGAACCCTTTCAAAATTCTTAAACAACTCATAACGTTGTCACCATTGTACCGACTGTTGAGGTGGGGCTGGGTTTCACAACGGTACAAAAACACTCCACTTAAGGGGGACTCGACAAAGTTTTTTTGTGGAATTTTGTGAGTGCTGTAATTTTTGAACTATGACTCAAATGTATATAAAAGTGTACATTTCTAGAAAGGAATTTGGTCAGAGAATCTATTTTTGGCATCAATTTTAACCAAAAAAGTCTATTTTTAGAATTTTGACCAAAAAACCACTTTTTTTGACTCACAAATTTTGTGACAAGCTAACAAAAGTAATTTTGAGTAAAAAATGCCAAAATCCCCTGGTTATAATGTTAAGACACTAACTTAGGGGCGGATTTTTTTTTTTTAAACTTAATCTAATATTTTTTGAAATTTTGACCAAAAAGTGCAAAAAAAATAATAAAAATTGAAAAAAACACATTTTTGGCACTGTTTGGTCAAAATTTCAAAAAATAAA
>JAUMTS010433266.1:10486-21263 GCA_032273385.1 Ophiopholis aculeata | reverse complement strand
CAATGTTTAGTGATTTTTTTTGACCAGCCGAAATGATGGGTAGTCCCTTTAATAATACGTTGGTTTAACTAAGACCCTTTGATTTTGTCGATCAGGACGAAACATTAATATGCTGGATGATACCAGTCCCTGCCCTGATGTAACGTTGATCAGGGAAATACGTGAGTAAAAGATGCTGGATGATCACATTTTGCATTGGTTTTAAAAGCTTTAAATTAAGTTGATTACATGTTGTCGATCACGATAATTAAAAGTGATGTGTTGTTTGAGCTTTTAATGTTGTTGATAAGGATAAAGTGAACGATGCTGGACAGTGCGTTTTGGTTCAACTCAAGCTTTTGATGTATGTTGTTGATGCAGGATGATATAGTAAATGTTGAAAATGCATACGGGTGGTTTACAGTTTTGAATTATAATCGAAAAACGGAGTAAAAAAGCCGGGGTATAAAGGTGAATGAAAATTGCGTTATCTGTCTCAGTTTGTGTATATATTAGACACAATGTATCAAAACAACACTTCATCAAAGATATTCTTTCAGTTCCAAAGCTTGTCAACCAATTTTTCTAATTGGTGCATAATTTCATTACAATCAAGTGCTGCGAAGCCACACTAGCATCTAGTGACAGATACAATCTTGTAACAAAATTCATCATAAAAATCGCCCAAGGTAAACTCGCCTCCAGAAAGAAACAGTCCGGCCGGCGCCTCGCTGACGAACTCGAAGCTGACAAATTGTTTTCTAATAGCATAACAAGACGGAAAGGTGCGAGCATTTCTGTTATCGAAACTCTTCCCCACCACCTATTAATTCCTACTAGGAAACTTTTATTTCGCCACCAAAATACATACACCCTGCCTCCTTCGCGACAGAGTGCCACGAAAAGCCCCCGGGTTTTTTGACACGGTTCATCAAGAGGTGAAGACACTGCGAAGTCCGCCTAGATCAGGGCGGGAGATCTGATGGTGTAGTCCACAAGAATGCTACAGGGGATGGATACAATGTAAAACTACAACTTTTTGTCGTGTTCCTAAACCAGCCCTGCGGAGCTATACATCGCTCGATTTACGGAGTTCAGATTAGGCCACTGAGTCTCAGTACCATGAATTCAAGCTCGTTTTCATTTGACAGAAAGGTTCTTTTCACTCCTCATTTTCGTACTTTTTCTCGAGATGGTGCAATGTTTCGCCGCAAGATATTCAACCTATAAGAGCTTAATATGTCACGATGCCAAACGAGACTATACGAGACCGACAGAAGCCTTGGATAGTCTCATTCCAACACCAAGTCTCGCAGGGAGTCCAAACAGAGCCATGCCTTCGGGCCAGTAACGATGGGTATTAGGGGTGTATTACAAGGCTTGTCACAGAGATGATCCCAACTTAGAAAACTTATATTACCGTATATCTCGGCAGGAAAATACCCTAAATAGGTCTCGTTTCCCTGTGCAGCTCGACTTGAACCGCCCTGGCTTAATTTCTTCTGCAGCGATTTACAAAATGTCATGTAAAACGATAGTGTGGCTAGTATACCAAAGAAAACCTAAGATCGTTTATCCTACTTGATTGAGCCAGAGACATCTAAGTATAATTGCATAAATGGGTTATTCAAGAAGAAAAAACACATTGATCAGTGATTTTTTCACTGATTGTCAATTATGTTGTGGGGTTGACATGTTTAAAATTAATTTACTCTTCACATATGGAAGGAATTTTTCCAAGAAAAAAAATATGATCTACAACAAAAGTTCATTAAAAAGTCTTGAATTTGAAGAAAAGGGGAATTCCATTTGACATGAGACGCATAAAACGTCTGAAATTCAATGCCCTCTATGCACCGAGTACTGTTAGGGTGCATTCTTGCTGGAATTGCCCAATAATTCAGACTTATACTGTACTTCCAATGTAAGACTGGTATATCTAAAATCAAGAAAATTACGGGTATGAATTTATAATATAACTTATTTTGTGCCACTGATTTTTGGAACAGCTTCCATGATTTCAGTAAGCAAACTATACGGCAATGCATTATTACAGGCCGGAGAACGTCCAACCAAATTACAATTTATTGGGAAATTTTGAATTAGAGAACTGTCGATAATGGTTGTGTACCTCTTCAAAACTCCATAGATGATAATACACGAGATATCATAAAAGTATATAGTACAGGGGGTTCCATAAAAAAGGATACCTCAACCTCAATTTAAATGTGACTATATATACTGTTGCGGCCTCCAGTCAGCTAGTACAGTATAATTCTGGGCCACACTGTACAACTCCCGGGGTACACACCGTGCAACGATGTAAATGGGTGCTACGGTCACGTAGGAGGGACGCACACCGTGTGAAATGACAACGACGAAAGCTGAGAAGGCTTCGGGCTTACAAAATGGTATGAACATGTCGCATTTCACACATCAACATGGCGAGTAACACTCAGAATGCTGTTCTACACTCTGGTTTTACACAGGTCTTCTGCAAGATAACCTTCCGCGTGCTCTTGCAGTTTGCAGACGACAAAAAAGAAGTCCAACTTTCACAATAGTTCTTAACTTCTAAATCTAAAGCTAGAATTTTCAAAAGAAAGAATGCTGATCTATAAAATTCAGTGTAGTATATTATGAGGGAACTATATGTTTAAAAATGTGCTGCATGACATACATAATGTTTCCCGCTTTCACATTAATGAAGTTACAGACCATTGTACAACATAGTGCAGAAACCTCCAGCGATTTAACACAGCCACATGCGCTATTTACGTATTCAAAAAGAGTACAGAGATCCGTATTTTCAAATAAGGAATTTTGTCACCATGACAACGGGACCCATGGTGATGAATGTGACATGACAGTTACAAAACACATCGGGTGAAAATTGTGACAGTTTTAGCGAGAAACAAAAAGGCGTGTTACCACTCTCGATTTGTAAGAAAATTGATTACAAAGGGTTATTTGATAGTCATGTTGTGATATTGACTGTAGCAATTTGTGTAAGAAAGCTTTCGTGATTATATGAACAAAGCTAGGGTAAATTCAACAGGAGAACAATTTCAGATGGGGTAATCCCCCAACCCTCCCGGACTTTTTTCTTCTTTCCCTTTTTTCCCCTCCTTTTCATCTTCCTCCCAACCCCTTCTCATATTCTTCCTCCCCCTCTTGTCTCCTCCCCGGTGCGTAATCCGTACCCCTGCATCTGTCTCTCTATTACAATCTCCTCTTTTGACATTTCTGTCATCATCATCGTTGTCATCATTGACATTGTTATTGTCATCATTATCGTTACTATAAGCAGCATCTTCATAATCATGTATCATGATCATTGCTACCATCACCATTGCCATAGTGATCATCTTCATGATCCATCATCATCGCCATCATCATCACTACCATCGTCGACATTATTATCATCAGAAGCACCATTTCGTCGTCCTTGTTTGTTGTCGTCAACGGTATATCGCAAACATTTATCTTCACATATTAAACTGATTCTGATATAAAAAAACTCGAGTACACACTACTGCAGTTCAAAAGTTACATTTTAAAAACATTTTATAAATCTCATTAACTCTAATATCTAAAGCATTTAATTATTTCCCATATTTTAACCGATATAGCATTGTTTTTTTAAAACAAAGTGCATTGTTCGTTTAGTGACTCTATGATAAATAAAGGCATTTGTTGAATTGTCATCTGCATTTGACAGATATAGATGATCATCGGTTTTGTTAGACAAAGAAGTGACTTCCTCACGTGCAGCAGATGGTTTGACGAGCCTCAAATCACCTCAAGCTCAGGCTATCGCTCTAAATAAAGTGTTAAACAATACAGTTAAACAGCTTACATATTTCATGTTAAAATTTCGAAAAATCTCTTTTCAAAATGCCATGCAATGTATCACGATTCTAAATTTGGTAAGCAGTCGAATCAAAGCAATTACAACGACTTTCGAATACGATAAAATAAGAAATAAAGACTTGTTCAGTGCGCGGTAGCTGACCTTATTAAGGTCGTGACCTCAAACAGGTCACCCTCGTCCCTAGTCATTCAGCTCAAGAATTATGACCCCGTGGGGAGATATTAGCAAGCCATTAATGTGCCTTCATCGCATTTTACGACGCTCGTAAATCTTCTACAAAACCACAAAAATTAGTAACATGTGCATCGATAAAATAAAACTAGTGAAAGGTTAGGGAGCATATGTACTGTTTGTGTAGTTTTTCTGCCCTGTGACCCAATCAGAGGGTAACCGGCATTTTTCGGTGTCTTTTGACATGCCGGGTTTTGCAAAATTAAATCATAATTCTTTGCTGTTTTAGGTACTTTTGACAGTTTACTTAGGGTATCGATGGTTGAAAATTTATAGTGGGAAAGAATGGATTACTTGTTGAACAATGTGTAACATGTTGGGAGTTAGCTCTGATAGTCAGTGCAATAACTCAATTCGTGTGCCCACCTGCACTGGGACGGGCTGCCAAATATTTCTTTATCGTGTTATTTATGTATTTGGTATGAAAAGAGAATAAACTTGAGCATGCTTCGAAATATAAAAGCCTATATATATATCATTGTATATTGTAAGATTTTATAAAAATCCAATTAAGTTGTCACGTGTCTAAAATAAATGTCAAAACTTGAAACACCAATAAATAGGCCAAGCTATTATCGAAGTCATAAATCATATTGAAAAGTAGGCCATAGGCCTATCGCTTAACAAAGTAATGGGGTAAATAGTTTGGATAGGCCTTTACAAACTCAAATATCAATGGTAGCAAAGTTCCAAGTAAGCCAAATGGAATAGACTCAAACGGGAAGCAACTGAGACGATATTCAGGGAACGACGAAATTCGTCTTCTGAAGAGCATCGGAGCAGAAAGGAAACGTGCGAAGTACTTCCATAAGCCATGTTGTAAGCCTCGAGGGGTTTTAAGTCTGAAATGTCCTGCCCGTAGGCGTAAGCACAGATGACGTAACGCGTAAGCAACTTAGGTATACTGTACCATGATACGAGAATCGATGATGATCTACAACACATGCTATACGTCTACGGTCAGTCAGGGACCTTTTCAGAGCCACCTTGTTAATATTTTCTGGTTATTATGAACTCAGTGCACCAAGGCATACAGCTTTATTATGTTATAATTTGACTTCTTTTTTTTCTTTTTTTCTTTTTTGGAAAAGCGTATGTATATATTTGAAAATAGCACTCCGTGAGTGTTATATCATATAAATCGTGTAAATAGTTTGCATTTAAACAACTCGTGATCACTTCCCTGGACTCAGCTCACTTTTGTTCAATCGTAAATTTTGTCATTTTTTTAAAACTTGTCCCACCCCACATTGAGCCCAAGGTGTGTTGTCACTCGCATAGTATTACATTTGACAGAAGTGGGTGAAGACCCACAAACAAACACCCTAACAAACGGTAGGGGATAACCAGTAGGGGATAGGGTTCGGTTGAAGGTCACTTCCAAATCCATTGGCGACCCTATAGAGGAGATGGGTAACTCACGCGATACAGCAACAAGCAGTCCTTCGCCTCCTGGCAAGAAGTCCCGCACCACCTGGCGGGTACACTGTGATGATATTGGACTCTTCCAAGCTAGCTACTGAAATGCACAGGCATCGCAGATCATGCGGAGTTAAGTTGTGAGTTATCAACATACCATGATACTTGAACTTGAAGCGAGATATGTTATGATACATGATACGTTACGATGCTTTATTTTCCTCTTTGCCGTTAAACGGGGTGAGTGACAAAGGTCTGAGCTGCAACAAGCTGGGCCCAGCTGGGGCGAGAAAATTCAATATAGACAGGAACACAAGTATACTTGCCGACTTCGGAGTAAAATCATGTCTGCATCACACAAGCAGAGTCGAGTTCGATTTGTTGTGGATCCTTATGAGTAGCACGGTCAGGTTTGAACACCGCGTGGATGCCGTGTACTTTTCTTTTGCAAGCTGACCCCAACTCTAACCAACTCTAATCATTCATGACATAGCGATGCTAATTTCATTGGAGCCGTTTTCAGAGCACATGTCTAATTTTATTCAACACGTACCAAAATGCAGGCAAGAAACTAAGAAAATAGGAAATCTATATTCTGTTCACAAAGCTTTGTTTACAATTAGCCTTCTGAAAACATAGGGCTGCTAAGACTTAAAAGAGACAAAAACGTCTCCCGTGTATAGAAGTTGGAATTACAAATAAGGCTCACAAACGTAAATGTTTATCTATCTCCTAGGCTATACACGACGCGGTGAGCGAGACTTTCGCCCACAGACATAAATGTATCTTATTTTATTTGAGATTCCTGTGGCACAAAATATCCCTTATCCTTTAGAGCTCTAACGAAGCAGAAATATCGCGATAACAATGAACTTTGAATGACTGTAATCAAATCTAATTTACACAGATGAGTTGTTGAATCAGATGAAAAGTCAAGCTTATTTCAATAAATTGGAGAGGTGGCGTAAAATCATTCCAATGTTAATGATATACATGAAATTACTAAACTATTTTTAAATACTATAGCTCTGATTGTAGTTGCTATTTTTGTTTGGTTCTTCTTGTTTTATTCAAGATGAACAGCTTATTATAATTAACCACGGACGGCACATTCTTTGAGGGGGCTGTGTAACAATATGCGCATTATTTACATCGAACATGATGTTACGCAACCTTAAATTCACTGAGTGTGTCAAGACGAACTTTTAACCTCAATAGCCATGTCGAAAAATGATAACTTACAAAGCCGAGCTCGATGCACGCTAGTGAGATTTGACGAACGATCACCTTGATATTACCAACAAAAGCCTGAGGCGTCCTGAAGAGTGCAATAGCATAACAAGTGGGACAAAGGATCGTGCATGTATCCTATGGAGTACTTGGATTAAACCAGAGAATATCAATAATAAGTATAGCCTCACTTTGTAAGTTGTAATTATATCATGTTGTATAATCTTCAGACGTGAACATATGAACATGTTTGAATATAAAATGTATCTACTACATGTAGTATACTGCTTGAAAAAATAATTGTCTAAACAATTTAACCTAAGTGACCATTCTCAAAGTAAGTACCACCGGTTGAATTAAAGCAAAACACTCTGCTCTTTTCATATGCATGTAAAACCACATTAAAAAGCTCGGGGAAAAGCTACTGGGTATTTAAGCATCGAGATACAATAATTGTATCTCAATGATTTCATCATGCGCTGATCTTTATAATGATCGTGGTCTGGCCGGGCGCTCAACTGCTCAAGGCGTGAATCGCTAATTCTACGTTGTGCATTTGACTAACAAGTGCAAAGATAAACCATAATAGACTGCTATGCATAAACAGATGATTGTTAAATTTCGAATAAATCAACAAGGCAATATATTTGCCCGCGGACGACATCAACGAATCGATTTTTCAGGAGTCAATGTGCGTGAATGAAAATACAGAGCTTTAGCAAACGATATTTTGACATGTGCTGACAAGTCATATTCGAAATATTATTGCTTTTGTGAGTACAACAAGTTGATTAAGTGACTATTAGTTTTTTTTTTAATTCTTCTGTTTTCGTGTTGTTTTTTTCAGATTCAGACTTCTGGAAATTATGTGCGTGGCTTAGAACCAACTGAATAGAACTGGAGGGTTGTCAATAACTTGCAACAATAAGCTAATAAATTAAAGAAAGTGCCCATTTGTGATTCTAGTATTACTAAATTACATATCAAATTGTTGTTACACACTCCCCCTCTAGTAAATCAGTGCCCACTAGTACCTCTTCTAAATTGGTTGATTTTTCCAAATCATCAATTATATGGTCAATCAATTCGTGTCATTTCAAGTATCATGCTACGTTCAAACTTCAGAATTAACTTCCAATCTGCAAATAATTGACATAAACGAAGCATCTAAAAAAGAATCATCATATCCTCTTCAGTCAAAAATCTTGCATTGATATTGGATCAATAAATCATATCTGGGTCATTTATACGTGTGACTTCAAAGACTAGACGTATTCAGCAGTCGTTTTGACTCTTAATTGCCGCGTCTTTAATGTCGTCTGCTCCGTAAATTGCCATTTAGCACATAATGAATGGCGCGCTTGTAATGAGTGACTCTTTTCTTATTAATAATTCACGATCGTTGCTCGGGATACTTCTACATGCATACGCTGTGGTTTGCTACGTACGTATCATATCTGTTGTTTAAATCATATTATGTCAATATTTTTGACCCACGCTTTCCTATTTTCGGCCCAATTTCCCACCTAAATTGTACCAATTATTTCTTTAACAAAGCTTTTAGGGTTCCTTAAATGTTCCTAAAATACACCCAATTAAGGGATTTGGGCGCATCTTCATATCAAAATCGGCGAAAAAGAGAAAGCACAATTCAGGAAGCATTGTATCATGATCATTCATCAATATCATATCATCTGATATGATCATCGATCCAGACAAATTCATCACCTATGATAACTTGGGACCACCATCAGAAAGGTCTGCAAGTCCATAAGTGTCAAACCGCGATCATTGGAGTTCGATGGCACGACAGTTTTTGCAGAACAATGCACCAATTTTTATTAACAGACTATCGCTAGACATTATTTTATTGTCATCTTATTATCAATATGAATATCGAATTATGTTTAAAGCATTCTGTAAGCAATTTCAATACGAAACATGATTCCTTTGCGTGTGTCCTCATCGATATGGTTTGACAAATTTGAAGGCTAATCGTGGAACAAAAGCATTAAATACACCATTGGGAAAAGTAAAATGAGGTTTTAGTGAGAATGACGCATTTTTCATGATTTTATCAATACGAAATATATCGGGGCTTTTTCATAGCTTTAATGTTACTCCATGTCAGGTCAAGATAAACATCCCTGATAAACATGTGGATAAACGCCTATTCAAATTTCTTAATTTTTATTGGCGCGTCGCGCGGCCAGGTTCAGGTAATTGTGATTCAGTGCATGATTAGACCAAAGTAATGTATACTTTGATTAGACCAAAGTAATGAATACTTTGATTAGACCTAGCTGTGATAGGCTTCGCCTAATCTCAGGCGATTGCATGGTGAGAGCTCTATGGTGAGATCAGTGACTATCATGTACGATTATGAGAACAACACAAAAGGATTATTGTATTACATAACAAACTGCAAGTGGTATGGCATGGGCGGTTTACCATAGGGATGGGCGTAACATTATTTTGATGGAATAATATGAGCATCCCCCTGGTTTAGCCGAGTCATCGTATACTGATGCGTTGATCAGAAATGATCACAGACGATTACACCATCGAGCTGTACGTTCGTATAAACAGGTTATCACACATTTACACACAATCACTATTTTGAGTGAGTATATAGTCGGCATATTCTTTCAAGACTTCAAAACCAACAGCTAAGTGTTAACTTGTTTGAAAACTTGTCGCGAAAAATGAAAATAAAAACATACCCAAAGCGGCTGAAGGGTATAATACCAATTCAAGTGGGTGTCAATTCAACAATAAAGTTTGTTTAGTCGCAGAGTCGAACGATACTTTCTACCAGACGTTTAGCATGAAAATAGAGCCGGGGCACTCAATATTAGGTTATGCACGATGCTCCATCAAAAAAAACCCCTTTTTTGGCCCGCTGTCACCGAAAGCTAAAGACCATTAGTAGCATGTAGACTATTATATTGGACTCTGTTATTTCAATAAGTTCAGTATAGATACCTTTTAGAGTCAGTAAAGACCGTTGTTTTACAATCTGTCACCCGATGACCCCCTATTTTTCACGTTTTCTCACTTAAAGACCCCAAGTTTTTGGAAATTTGGCTGAAAAAAACCCCCCTTTTTCAGGCAATTTGTCACCGAAAGACTATTAGTTTCAAGGCGTCCGATGGAGCTCGTACGTCACTTTCATATATGAGTGCCCCCGGATGAAAATAGGGTAGACATTGCACAAAAATGCCAAGCTATAGGGCACACAAACATAACATCATACACAAATCTTGAGAAAATAGTCTGACTGGATGGAAACAAACAAGCCCCAATCGTGACAAAAAGCCCAACCTTCTAAAGGGATTTTTATTGTAAAATCAACAATTTTATGTATTTTTGTCTGTAAGGTCGCAATTGACATGTCAAGATCCTAAATGGAGATCCGATAACAAAGTACACAAACGCGTTTGTATACATATAAATTCGATATGCCTTGTTCACTTAGGTCGGGCACATGCGACATGTTTGTCTAGCTCGCACAAATCTGCTCTGGTATAGAATTTTGAATTTGTCTTGGTTGTATGCTAATATTTATTTTCACAACTAGAAGTGATAATGTGTTGCGGGCTGTGTAGGCCTATGTTTTGTAGCATGCACGCGTGGTACTACTAAATGTAACTAACAGTTTTACCTTATTTTGATCGATTCAGCTCCCTGGGATTAATAATTTAACTAAGGTAATCGTTAAATCCCACAAATTCACAGATTGGAAAGGCCTCTTGACACCCATAAGTTTTCAGTGAACGGCTCTTTTCAGAACCACCGGGCGACCAGCACGTTTTCACGAAGTCCTGACGAAAGCTGAACAGTTTCCAAATTCCGACTATTCTGACTTATCATTTAGCCATTATGTATTTGCAAAAGCCTACCACCATAGAAATTACTGTACTAAAACGCATTAATTCATGGCAATATCATGACATCTTGGTCTCGTCAAGATATTCGACCATTGTAACCCTTTCATTTATATTACAAATCATAACCTTATTCATGCTTTTGGACAAATAATCG
>JAUMTS010433266.1:0-10476 GCA_032273385.1 Ophiopholis aculeata | reverse complement strand
CAGCAGCCAATTAGTCATTCATAAATTTCTAACCTAGCCAATTAACCATTTATTGAAAGTTTACAACTGAATTACAACCCTGATTACCTCTCCATACAAGGTCTTTGGTACAACTAAGTTATATATTTACCACTTGTAGGAGGACACGTACGAACAGATAAATCATGGTTAACTTTTTACTACAAATTCAAGAAGAGTCATTTCAACCGTGTTTCAACATAGCTGAAGAACTCGGTTTTGATATTATAAGCATTGAAGATGTCATTATCAACTTTCTGTGACAGCATTCAATATTTACGTGGTATTAAATTGTACTAGTAACACGGCGGCAATTACAAACCGCACACTACTAGAATTAGATTGATTGTCCAATCTTCTATTTAGTGGGAGTCTATACCATAATCAGAAAGACCATCAGGTATCACTTTAGTCATGTTAGTATGGCCCTTCTGGAAGGGAAGACTTCCCGGACCCTAGATTGTCTGATTGAAAGGAGAATGGAGGTCCTCTACTGGTGGTAGTTATAATGGAAGAACAACAAGAATTTACAAAGATTTATTAGTTTTTGCTCCACCCTCTAAACTTTGGCTGTTCTCCATTTGAACTGTTGGTATGGCAATACCAATGTATATGTCGCATAGATATCGACATTCGACAAAGGTCTTTTTTACCCAACTTTCACAAACTTACCTGAATAACTCTCATGTTGAGCCCCGTTTCTTGTGCTAATTGTTCTCTGATGTGTCGTGTAGGTTTAGGGGTTGCATTAAAAGCTGCTTTCAAAGTCTCCAATTGTTTGGCCTTTATTGTTGTCCTAGGCCCCCTTCTTTTTGCCCCCGTCACTGATTTATTATTACTGTCTGTGTCAATAAGATCATCTTTGGTTCTCTCAACTAAATCGTCCGTTGCTGAGTTGCTAGGGGTGGGCGATGCCTCTTCTTTAAAATCGACGTCCCCATGGTCCATTAGATCCTCACTCTCAGAGTTGTCTGCCGCACTGGTGTCGGGATTGCTGGCTGTGTCACACCCGTGTAATGAGCCGTTGAGACTGATGTTATTGTTGTTATTTTCTAGTGAATCTGGAGATTTTTTGACTGTAAATGAACAAAATGAAAGTTTGATTAATCATTAAGTGCATTGGCATTTAAGTTGATAAATACAAATATGTACGTTGAATCGGTAGTGCGGTGGCACTTTGGACATGCCCCCTCCCCCCGGTGCCTTATTGGTGGCTCACTGTGCTGTATAGGAGTGGGTTACCATATTAAAGTTAGACATAAATTAGACGAAATGGTTATTAGACAAAACGGATATTAGACGAAATGGTTATTGGACCCAATGGTTATTAGCCTAACTGGTCGTAGACTAACTGACATTAGACTAACTGGTATTTAGACCAACTGGTTATTTGACCAACTGGTAATTAGACAATCTGGTATAGACCAAATGGTAGTAGATCATTTTGGTATTGGACCAACGGGGTTTAGACATCTATGGTTTATACCATATATGGCAATACACCCCAAATAAATCGTCGAAAAATTGTCAATGTCATCTAACGTATGCCAGAAGACCAAGACCGACATGAGTACCAATATTAAACGCTAAATATGGGCTAAATTAAATTGTCACTATCACACTTATTAAAAAGACGTTTAACATCCTTATTAACCACAACAATCATTGATTCAACTTTATTAATTAATTAACTCATTGGCTATTTAAGTCAATCAGCACAAAGACGGGTGCATGATGATGTCGAAATCACAACTTAATAAATGAGCATCATCAGCGAGCGAGCCAACGCGAGCAAACTGACGAGACATCAGTATAAACACACACAGGTTATCGAGGAAGTTATAATGGCCACTAAACGGATATTAAATTCATTTAATAAACTCATTGGTGATTTAAGTGCCAATAATATTCGACAGACAAACACGATAGAAATGTCAGCAATGTTTGTATTGGTAAAGTAAGTGTAGTAGAGAACACTTTTGGCTTTATTGACATTAATGTATACTTTTATGCAAACACTCGGAGACCCAGATGATATGTTTTATGTGCCTGCTCAGAACATGAATTGACTCGTGAACATCCCGTGTGCATTTAACTGTTATTGTTTTTAGGAATTGGGTCCATTTTAAAGATTTGATGTTTTATATTTTCATATGAGTTTTTAGGTAGTTCAGAAATTATCTATATGGAGCAGTGGCATCACTGGCATGTCAAGTAGATAAATGGTCATGGTGAAGACGTGTATGGTTTTTTCGGGATACATAGGATTTTATTAAAACACTTTTAAAACTTAAGTTAAATAGTATGTATGCTTTGCCATGTTTGCTTCATTATGACAGTAGCATTTGATTTAATATTTTAATATTAAAATAGACATTATCTGCAAAACGCGACATGATATTATTATTAAAGTCTAGTTGATGAGGCCATAGGGAACTTTGGAACCTGGTTCCCAGGAAATGTTGACATTTGAAGGAGATTTTGGTCTCTAAAATAAAGTAATACATAAGAAATAGTGGGAAAAGTTGCCATCTTGGAGGGAAATTCCAGGGAAATATACAACTTCTCCAGCCCTGATTCCATGTTGTCATTTTGGAATCATTTCTACTTAAGCCGGCCGCTATCAGAACAAATTACCTTTAACCTTAAATGACCCAAATGCCCGATCTTGCTGACAAGTCGACAGAGTTACAGTCAAAACACATTCACGTTTTCATATACTGCACATATTAAGAAATTTACAAAAAGAAAAAAAATGGACAAGGACTTTATTATATTGTCACCTAAAATGACCTAGAATTAAATTCTGCTTCATAAATTCTAGTCAACCTTTAACAAGATAAAGATTATTTCAAAAGCATGTCCCTCGATACCATTTAGAAATAAAAGTGAACGAAAAATAAAATTACTAAACAATTTTATGCTAGTCGCCTTTTACGATTTTAATGATAATGGGGGATTTTAAGTCTGAATGACACCCAAATCCTTTAACAATAAGGCCAGAAAAAGCAAAAGATGTGGACAATATACCCAAGGTTAAACCAGATATATGTTTTGGAACAAATTATAACCCTTAAATTTAAAATTCCCTTAAGTTTTCATTCTGTGGTTTGACCTTAGTGCTACTTCTAACTATATGTATACTGTACTTCAGACTCAGCTCAGTGCCACCATTTACGAAATGAATAACTTCAACACAAAGTTTTAACTTTTATAGATTTGTTCTACTTATGTAAAGTTGATACGGGTAACCATGGAGATCAATGACAATATTGATTACTATTTAAAATTCTGTTTCACTATTTTTGCCATGATAAAGATATCATGGACTTAAAAGTGGACTGGGTTCAACTTGGGCAGACATGGTTCCATAAAGACCTCTACTTGATCAAGATCATCCTATAAAAACCAAACTGGTTTAGAACTCCCTTCGCACAACCTGAAGTTCACTATAGAGAAGCCGTTAGCTCAATCTAGCTCCGTTTTGCAATTTAACACACAGGGGAACGACCAGTTTTGAATCAAAAATGCCTCGCAATTGCCTTTAGTATTAATAGTGATTGCTTCAAAATCGAAAACATCGCCCAAATTTGTCCAAGCCTAGGCTAGGCCTTCCTAATCATATTTTACTCCGGTGCATATACATTGTACATTTGTAGGCCTTCAAATCAAGCCCCCTGTTATAATAATGATTACTGTTATTCAGTGGTATCTATGGCATCAATTGTCCATATGATAACGACTTAGATCTATTGTGCCGCTTCTTCCTTTGTTTTTCAGGTAATTTAATGCAAGCAGCTGATATGTCAAACACCAGGTTCCGTCGATATGTCACTATATCAGACGAGTCGTAGGCCTACATGGCAATATTTCGTCTTGTTGGGACATGACACGAGATGAGAGTATATTTATCTAACTATACATACATAATATACGACTCCTGCATGTTAAACACTGGTGTCTCCAAAACATCTTGCCCAAAATTGACCAATCTCCCTAGTATTAATAACCGACACTCAACATGCTGAACTGTCCCCGTATTTTAAGTTAGATCAAAGTATAGATTTAAGTTAGATCAAAATTAGATCAAAGTATTCTTTATCTAATTTTGACCAAATGCACATTATGAATCAACTGCATCAGATGCAAAAAAAACCTCTTTATACAAATTATATATAAATATGTGTCAAATGTGGTCTTTATAGGGGCGGTTTTGGCTTAAATGGGTAATTTGTAATTTCGTCTCTGTTCCATTCCCCGGAATCACTGTACGTTCCCAAAACGTAGCTACATCTTTCTGGAGTATGCAAGGTATGCTACTGTTAAGTTTTTCAGAAAGCCCCAAACTGCAAGTAAGTATTTATTTGCCTCCTAAAACAAACTTAAAATTCGTTTCATGCATGCGAGTATGCATGTGTGACATTTTCTAAATTTTGCATTCACTTTCAAGCATAAAAGGTACCCTGAGGATTTCAAAATGTTTATCATTCGTTTTTTTTCCTTGTAATATCTCGCAGCGCTTCACCTAAAAACGGAAACACGCCTCGTCGCCATTTTCTAAAGCCACCTGCTTACAGTTCCTGCTTGCTTTTTTTATCATCAGGGAAGACCATTTTTGGTGAATTTTCAACCGCAATTCTTCGATGGGTCGATATTTGGATGACGACTTTTTTCTTTAGTTTGTACATCATGCAGGCAAATCAAGGATAATATTCAAATAGTCCTGCTCCTAGTTCAGTTCAAGTTCGATTTTGGTACATGAGTTACACGCTTGGCTAACGGTAAAACATCTGCTCCTCAACTAAGTTTAGAAAATGGCATGTGTAAAAATAACACTCAGCTTCGTGAATCGTTATACACCAACAAGAAAGATACCTATTCGAAACAGAATCTTTAATAGATGCAAAAGCTCGATTCGAACTGGGTCATATTGACTTTGAGAATACATTAAATAGTGTACACGAGATGACTGTGTGTTTGGATAAAGCTTACAATTTTGTGCTAAGTTCTATTCTCGTCTTTAAAAAGATATCAAGATTTTCCCTCATCTGAGCTGTGGTACATACAGGACTACAGCATACAATGAAGGACATAAGCTACAAGCACGTTTCTGATCGGGTCTTTGAAAAAACAACCACAATTTGACGATAAAATAAATTTTTATTTTAATCATGGGCATTTCGATATACTGTGTATATGTTTTCAGCCGGTACGACGTAACGGACGAGGGATGCCCTGTCCTGTCTTGCGCTAACATTCGCACTGTTTTACTTCTCGCCTATTCGTACGTTTTACTTGCATAGCCGGCGGGCATATCAGCAGTTAGATGATGACCATGAACGAAAAAAGGATCATGACTCGCTTCGTAAAATATTGATGACTTTATTTATAAAAGATAAGTGCCAAAAGGAGAAGCTCCCATGACATATATAACTTACAAGAAATTTCAAAACAGATATTTTGCTCAGACCTGTGTCCTGAGACGATATAAATTCGTCTCAGCTCAGAGACGCAAATTGTCTTATATTTTATATGGATCCATTTAGCAATGCATTGTTATTACTGGCTGCTGTTTCGTTTATAGGTCACGGCCACAGTGGGAAGGGTGTTTCTATTACGACAAATACAATTGAAGTACTTATTTAAATGAGTGTTCTAAAATTTGTTTAAATCAATCGAATGTTTTACTAGTAATCGTTTGAATACCATTGAAAAATAAGAACTTATTTCCAAGAGAACATTAACGATACCATTGTATATTTGCGATTTACCGGGTACCTCTTTGTATGATGACTGAGGGTGATTCTGTCATGTCTGTGATAATTTGGAAAAGGTGAACCGCACGCGACTTTGTTTAAAGTTTATGATCACCATTATACATCATGTTCTGACGGAGCTACAGCCATCAATCATAAGACTGATATATATTCCATCTGGAATTCAACATCCGCAGATGAATCTGTCAACTACCAAAATCACATGCGATCGCCGCCGTCTTTGTCACGCAAGTGGTCCTTTGCGAACCATCCCATCATGCATCTTGATCGAGATCATGCGTGCACGGCTTGACTCAAAATTGTGCACACATTTTTGCCATGCATGCGTCATTATAATACTTGACGCATGTTGAGCGATCGTCCTGCATCGCCAACGTTCAGTATGTGACCAGACGTTATATAGAAGTCCTATATCGATGATTTGTGTACGCGTGGGACAGTTCAAATCTTCTGTCGTCTTAAAAAGTTGCACCATAGGGCCTATGCAAGCTACCAATGCCCTCAAGTTCCCCCGAATCCCACAAGACCACCAAACCCTGAAGCGTCTGGATGCTGCTACTTGCAACTGTTTGGCCCACACTATCGAACATGATCTAAACCTAATGAGCCTAACAACCGAATTTGGCAAGGAGTGAACTTTGCTGTAGAGCACGGAGATCAACGGAGCATTGTTCCCTTCAAAACTCTCACTTCCAATTTTAAGACTCTTGATCTGATACGAAAAGGCCAAGAGTCGTCTCGATCTTTTTGTGGTGTCCCCGCTAGGCCATACGTTTGTTTTGGTGAAGAAAAGAATGAAATCCCTAGGCATATCCCTGATGAGTATCACAGCCGTTTGTTGTTGTGAAGAATCCGTGGCGATTCCCTCGCCAATTGGTCCGCTGAGGGAAGGGCTCAATTTGGGGCCACTGGTCACTTGTGATCGGATCTAAAACGTGAGCGGTGCAAAATATCTCTCAAAGTCGAGGCTTAGAGATGTGTTGAATGATGGTGGAACTCAAAAAGAGTACAAACTTTTGCAACTTTTTGATTATTGCAGTTGGCAAACTATACATTTGCTGTGCAGTATCCAAACCGAGGTACCGTTACACCAGTATCAATAACCAAAACTAGAACATTCAACAAAGAAGCTTAGTGAGGAACCAATGTGCCCTTTTTTTTTTTTTTAAGTTATGACTTTGATAGAACCTATACTCTGAGGAGAAAAAAACATCTCTTCAAGTTATGACTTCCATTCACAAAAACTTCCGCAGTGTTTTGGCAACATCTATTCCGAATGGCGCCACTGAAGTTCAACATGCATAACCAAAGAGCTTGACAAAGCACTTTAGGCCTAGGCTACTATATCTTCATATAGACCTCCCATGTATTGTATTTAGTAAATACGAAGTGTTGTTTTACAAACATGACAAAATACGGAAACCATACTGATATGAAAGAATTCTGAATTGGATATGAAATGAGCTTTTAACAGCCCGGTGAATGCAATTAGCAAAGCATACTCGTCATACCAAAGAATACTTTCGTCATACTGTCTAGCAACCAGTCCAGGATTTCTAAAGCCACATTAAAAAGTTTAATTGAAAATAAGATAAAAATCCATAGGCCTAAAACACGGCCAAATACTAATATCTTCTCTGTATACGAGTTGCATGAAGTCTGAAAACTTGGAGCATGCATTCAGTTGTCATGTCCTGTCCTGAGCTGACCTTTTAGGAATTTGACCTTATTAGGACAACTCATGATTGTAACCTGTCAAATTTACACCAACACTAGTGACCTTACACCACCCCCTACTATTAATGACACAATTTACGACCCCGACCTTGTAAATAGACATCTGAAATAGCCACTCAGTTTTGGTTTAATCAGTCCACAGATTTTCAGTCTGTGCATGCTTTTATATTTGTCAGAACCACACTTCACCAAAATGAATTATAACCATGATCATGATGATCATCATCAGGCACATCACATTCCCGTAGAACTTGAAATAAATTGTCGTTGATGGATATTTATCTCCACTTAACGCGACATATGGCATAACAATAATAACACATGGATATGATGATCATCATCATCATTTGCTCCCTGAATTACGCATCAAAATACTGATGGGCGATACCAGCAATAAACTCGTTGTTTTAATATGGATTTGGATTTAGGTTTAGATCTGGATTAATATAATTATCATAGATTATTAGAAAGAGGTCATTGTCTTAAAGCATTAACGCGTTGCTTATTCAACAAATTTATAGAAAGAAGGTTATTTCTTATATTATCAACGCGGAACTATTAAAAGCAACGCGTTGTCGCAATACCCCTGAAATGCCTCGTCGTCATTAAACATGTAGATCTATTTTGAATTGTCATAACAGTTACATCGCGAATTTGGGACTAATTGGGACTAGCCATTGTTTGCTAGTTTGTGGTTGAGGGTCTTTGTCGTTGTTATGACTTCTCTGATCCATTCAGTTAAAACAATTACGATTAACCGTGACAACATTAATCGAGTATAATCGTGTCTTGTCTAGTCTCATATAGTCAGAAAAGTGTCATGAATTATTACCTATACTCAGTTTTATTTCGTCATGGTGTTCAATTCGAGTTCATCATAATCTGAGACCTTAGTTATTATGGTCTCAGATCTTAATCGAACATAAGCAGAGCACAGATTAGGTCTGTAGGCCTATATAGGTTGTATCCCTGGAGAGGCCCAAATCGCCCGTGTTCCCACAGCCTCGGCCCTCAGCTTTGAGCACTGTTTAACTTTCGTTACACACTCCCCCACCCATGCAGTATAGAATCACCTCTTCTTCACGGACATTTTCGTCTATAGATTTCGAGCTATCTCTTTCTCAAATTTTCCAGTCTATTACATGCATTGCCCTATGCTCCTTTCCAGAACCCCTGCCAATACAAAATCAACTTGGGCATGTAGGTCTTACACCTGTGTACACAGCTCGTCGCCCTTAGGATACTAGCTAAAGTCCACTTTCAGACACGTTACAGTAGCACCCATTAGCACATAAAGAGAAATGTTTCACCTTTGTTGAAATCATGTGAACATAATTTTGGATTGATTTTGTTCAAGATATCACGTTCTTTGGCTTAGTTTCGAAGGCAAACGGAAGGCGTCATGGAGTTTGGATGTTAGGCGAAAACGACCGTGGGAGTTTGTGTGACCATAGTGCAAACATTGTCAACACGATTTGTACAGTAAAATTGTTCCTATAAACCAAATACTATCACTTTATGAGCACTGAAATATTTTACACGCATAAATACCGTCCTAGATTAGTCTCTTTATAGTTCAGTAAGTTATATTTGTTTATTTACTTGGCTGGCCGGTTGGCAATATGATCGTTATCCCAATAGGAAAGAGTGATAGGGCTATTTTGTCCCCGAAAAGGGGGAAATAGAGGAAACAAGAAATGTCTTTTAAAAAGACAACGACTCAGTTTGAACTTTGAAGACACAATCAATAATAACGTAGGCAAAGCTAGCTCAGTGCATCAGCTCGTACGTATACCACCCTAAAGCGTTCAATTTTGTAAACAAGACTCATCCTTGTTTACGATCGTTTTTCAATGTCAATTTACGCAAATAATAGCATCTTTTATTACCCGATTGGGCTATTCCAGAAACAAATGTGCACCCTCTGTAGAAGAATTTGGATTTCCAATATTTGTTCCTTTAAAAATCGAGGCCTGGAATTCCAGACTTTCTTTTTTTAGTTTGTTCCCAAAAAGGGGGAAAGGGTGGGGGTAGAGGAAAAATACTTACAATTTGGTTTGTTCAAGTAGTCATCTTTACAAATAAATTGGTTCTCGTCGACAACATAGAGTTCTTCTCCTGTTGATAACTGCTTCCTACAGATCATACATGTAAAACAATTGAGATGGAATACTTTATTTCTGGCTCTCCTCACCAGGTCGCTGGGCATGATACCGGACGAACAACCTGCACATTTGGTTCCGTATCTCCTGCATAAAACAAAACAAAAGAAATAAAATGTAAGTAAATCTATAAGAAAGCTCAAACAAACTTGGAAATGTAAATCATAAATGGGTTCCCAGACATTCAATACCGCCCATGACTATATACTAAAGAAAGTTCTGGCTCCCACCCCAGTCCCAGATTTTCAATTTCACCCATCATTTCTTAGTCTGAATCGACCTGAGGTTTTTTGTTACTGTTTAAATTATCCAGAAAGGGATTTTTAGTTCAAAATAAAGTTTATTTTTCTTTAATCATGACCAGGCCCAAAATGAATTGGCATGCATTGAAAGACCTATAGGGGGCCTATGAAAGTGATAACCACCACTTTTGGGTCCAGGCTCAAGTCCCGCTCAACAATAATGTTCTGATTAAACAATATGTGACGGAATCTGTACTTAACCTAATAAATATGTGAATAATTTATTGATTGGTTACTAAATTATTTTAATTCAATTATAAGATTTGATTTGATTCTTTGTTCGTGTCTCGCGACTAACTCGTGCCACAGAAGCAATGTCGATAAAACTTTATACGACTTAGGGACCGTTCACAAACACTTGTAAGGGGGGGCCTGATGCAAAAAAAATTCAGCGCGAAAAATGTTCAGGGCCCCCCCTTTTGGACCTCAAAATTTTTCGGAGCCCCCCTTTTTATCGTGAAAAATAAGCGTCAACCCCAT
>JAUMTS010432155.1:0-13616 GCA_032273385.1 Ophiopholis aculeata | reverse complement strand
GTGGGATAATAAGTTTACAAATATTAGGATTTCTTTTGTATTACATAGTAGACTTATCCCAAGTCTTGCAAATGTTACATTCATATTTTTGTCCCTGGAGGGTAAACAAGTGACCACCTTGGAGTGAAACTTTGCAAAATGTGTTTTAGGGGTCAAGGTCAACCAGTTGGAAGTAAAAAATAAATCGGCATAACCCCCTTTAAGGTCAGAACAGTTATGTAACCTTTTTTTAAAAAAGTATGGCATTACGACTTATTAAAACCGTCATCCATATCAGCAGAATTTGAAGTTTGGGTGTCATTAATGACAAAAGATTTAGAATTTGGTTCAGCATGTTTAGATCGAACTGTTATTATTATTAGTACAAGAATTTTACTCCTTTAATTTTGATCAGATTATTTATACAGCTGTAAAACTAAATTTTCAAAGTGATGTGTTAGCCCAGATACATTTTAAAGGCCTTCTTAAGGTTTTAAAAAAGTATACATTTTAAAAACAATTTCAGTTTAAATATAATGCTACGTCGCTAACAGAGATCTACATGCGCCGGAAGTTGAGGGTCTACAGTTTAAGTAAACTTGAATTTTATGATATTGTGATGATCTGACAATGACCAGGCTATTCATTCAAGTTTATTACAAAGTACCAATGTCGCTAGAAACCAGTTACCAGCTAATTGTCTCATGTACGCTTTTGTTTTTACTCGCACTCTATACCCATACACCATTTGTGGAGTGATTTGGTATTGGGCGCCCTTACTATTGGACCATCACCATGTGGAGTATGAATATTAAAACCCTGTGGTCCAAGTTTGTATTAAAAGGGGTAACCCATGACCGTTACCAAGTTTTGAAAAGACCCCTATTTGGGTAAATTTAAGGGACATTTTGCATGATTTTACTAATTTACATAGTTAAACGGAAGTCTAAATGACTATTTAGACAACCGTTTAGCGTTAAACATAGTTCTGGAATACGGCCCACTATGTCCTCGATTTGTCATCAAAAATACCCTGTTGTCCCAAAAATTGGTAACTATCATGTGAACACATTGTCAATGTTGACTTGGAGTACATGGAATTAAAACCAACTGATTGGCAGAACTATTATACGCTATACACATCAATATGATCAATGTAAGCTTGCATGTATTGATGCTGATTAGCAGAACTATAGGCCATGCACATCAGTGTAAGCTTGCTTGTGTATATTGATGGCAAAACAATACGCCATACACATGAATGTATATAAGCTTGCATGTATTGATGGCAGAGCAATGCGCCATACAATGAGCGTAAGCTTGCATGAATTGATCAAGATTTCATCCATTGTATGAGTGCAAAAAATGCATGTAAACAAAAAACAAAACTTAATTGTGTCAATGTGGATGGAGCTGAACCCCCAGGAAAACACCCTATGTGAAGAAAAAGGCCATGGAGAAAAGATCCTAAAGTAATTTATATCTTGTTTCTGCAGTGACCGTGACCTTGATCCACACACCGTTGACCTTTCACAATTGGTCATTGATCACTTGACCGTATATATTCAGTCAATCAACAACCAGTGTGACATACAGGCCCACAACCAGAGCGCGCCAAGCGATAAAGGAATTAAAGGTGGCTTTTACTTTAGGAGTAGCAGTGGAGACTGAAAAGGGGGTTCTTGACCGCAGTATGTACTACCCAACAATATAATGGAAGTCCCCCACTGTGTTGTGTTTTCACACCCCCATCAACACTGCTCTATTTCATCTTTAATCATACTACAAAAGAACAATACAAAAAATCCTTAATTTCATATTGCAAAATCTCAAATTATTCAAAAGTTCCCATTTATAAAAATTATTGAAAAATTAGACTACAAAGCTAGCGTCCAGTACTGATCCGTGGTCATACAGTTGTCTCATACATGACCTTGCAAGGTGTGGAATCGTCACTATCCGGTGTCTCCACATGGGGCCAATCCCTCGCTGATGCCGGACCAACAGCCGTAGAGAACGTCATGCACATGGGAATGTGATCAGTTAAAGTTGCAAGCTGAGTCACAAAGGCATACTCTTCACAAACCTGCAAGTATTAACAAATATACTCATTTTTTTATTTAATTTTTTTTAAGTACAAATTTTCTTGATCTGTACATCAGAAACTGAGCTATATGTCACAATGTGAAATCTCTTTTCAAATCTTTCCTGCAATTAATTGTCTTAACTAAAGTGTATCCTGAAACCAGAATGGTATAGTGATATCACTTCCGGTAAAAACAGCGTCTCTTGATGCATGCCTGCGTTATGCTTGCGCCGTAACTAGTCGCATAACAAAATGCCCGCGAGAGTACACAAGGTGCATTTAATAACGCAGCGCGCATGGACAAACGCAAATGCATTCACTACCATTCTAATCTCGGGATACACTTTACTTTGAAAAAGAAAAGTTATAAATAAACATGAAACAGGAGATTTGATGTTCGGAAAATAATCAAAACATACTAAAGAGTGAAATAAAACCCCATGTAACTGACTATGTTGTATATACTCTCAGTCATCTGGGTTGATAAATAGCTTAAAACTTAAATTAAATAATGACAACCAGAATAAAGTAATTTAGGACAACTGCGTCGCGAGTAATATCATTATTCTTCAAGCACCTTCAGTTAGGTAGTGAATTTTCAAATGTTCTAACTAACAATAATTAAATGTATTTTTAGATAAATCAATCATGGTAATTAAACGTTTTTTAACTTTATTACAATTCATAATTCCAATTCATTATTCCAATTCATTTTTCTAAATTATGGACCGAGGTTCTTGACATCCCTTGACTTAGGTTTAGTCTACAATATATGTGACAAGAAAAGACGTTTGCACTACCTGTTTTACATTGAAGGTGTTTTATTTTGATGAGAAAGCGATGATATTACCCTTATGCTGTTTGTTTGCCTCCCAATATATCCCAATTCTGAATATCCTAATGAAGCTGATTTTCTAGGCATTTTGACAGTTTTTTTAAATTCTGTAAGTACTGAAAAATAACATTTAAAGTGTTGAAAGAACAACACTTCTTAGTTGGTTGGTTTCCTGGTCATTTGCTGTTATTTTCGTTTCATAAATAAACCAGTTGCTTTCAAAGTTGTCGTGTATACCAACTACAAGTTAAATCAACAACAACGTATTAGCGTTATTTGGATATCAAGTGACACTTAATTGCCAGCTTTTCCTCCAGGGTAATCTCCAAAAAGGTCCACAGATTTGGGGTTTGCAAGATTGATAATCAATAGTATTGTATTTTTCCTAGCGATTATAAAATATGCTTGTGTCGAATCAGGACCTGGTTGAATGCACCAGCTACTTAAAAGTTTTAAATGTCGTGTCTCTGTTTGTTAAAAATATTTCTGACTATGTGAATGTTATAGAGTATTAACACAAGTAAAATATATTTGATGCATTAGGACCCTATGTTTTTTCTAAGTTTCTTATATAGGACATCAAGTTTACTCTCCATTAAGCATATGTCGGCCATCAATTTTTTTTTTTTCAAGGTCAAAATCATTCAACTTGTGCTCTCCCCATACTGTAATTTTCTATACACATCAAGATCACTTACTTTGCATTTATCTCCTACCGTTTTATGGATCATGACACTCCAAGTATGTATTGTATTTAGCACAGAGTTGATAAATCACTTACCCCTTTAAAGGGTGTCGCTCTCTCTGTGACAGACCTTTCATGAAATCCGCCAAAGTCGGCGGGATTGTAGATCAACGTTTGACAAACAATTATATGCAATACAATACAATAAAATACGATACAATACAATACAATTCAATACAATGCATTACAAAAAGCATTTGTGCCATTTCCAAGAAGACTAAAAGCGCTTATAAATTTTAAGTCTACAACTTGTCTACAAGTCTACAACTACATATGCGACAATGTTGCATCTTGAAATACAATAATATTGAAATATATATATAATTAAAACAAAATGAAAACAATGAAATGCATAGTATGAAGTCCCGATTACCTTTACATAATCTTATAGAAATATAAATGTTATAGTTGTAAACGCCGTTGCAGTGTAAAGGGAACTATGCCAACATTTACTTATGCCTTTTTTACCACCAACTGGTTAACATCGGCTCTAAAACTTTTACTTATTTTTTTAGGCTTCAGGGACACACATCTGTAGGCCTACACCCCTACACACAAACATTTAATAACTGGTATACCAATAATCTCACTTTTTTATATAGTTTCTCAAAATGTACAATGAATATGAAAGTTAATTTTAGAATAATAACAAGAAAAGTATGTTTTTTCAATTGATATTTACATCAGTACTATTTCCGGTTGAGCCTAGAGAGTGAGACATCAATCAGTATGTGACATCATTGCCCATTTTAAACAATCAATATTTTTGCAGATTGACGCATTTGTACATCGAAAAAAATGTTATTATTTATAATGCTACATAAACAGCTCATAATTACACCAGTTAAAAATCTGTAAGAGTTTGACATTTTTAGTAACCGGAATTACAATTCGCGCTGTTCTCTACTACAGAGAGTGTTGTAAATTTCACGTGTCTGGTATTTGACATGATTTCGATCTGTTGAAGTACGCTCGGAGGAAGATGAGGTTAGATTCCGTTTGGTTTTAAATTACCAAGGTCAATATCTATATATATTTCAGACAATAAGTTACATTGTTTTTTCAGCAGCATTTTATCTGTAAGTAGTCGTTCAATCAGATGACTTCAAAGAGCCTGAAACTGTCATTGACAAATTATGTAGCATTAGGTTCCATGGACTTTCTTAACTTGAAGCTAACAGAACAAATGGGTAATCAATGAGAACATCTATACTTTTCAGATAATAAGTAACATAGCAACAATGTTATTTTAAGCATCGTCTTATCTGTAAGTGAGTAAAAATTCAATCAGATGACTTAAGAGCTTACTGTCATTGAAAGTGAAACCAAGGGTTAAACATTGGGTTTCACGGAATGTCATACATTGAAGCTAAAAGAACAAGTGGAAAATCAATGAGGACATCTATACGACAACAAGTAACATAGCAACAGTGTTATTTTCAGCATCGTCTTATCTGTAAGTGAGTAAAAAATCAATCAGATGACTTAAAATAGCTTACTGTCATAAAAAGTGAAACCAAGGGTTAAACATTAGGTTTCACGGATTTTCATTAATTCAAGCTGGATAATCAGTGAGAACATCTATACGTTTCAGACAATAAGTAACATATCAAAAACGTTTTTTTGTTAGTGAGTAAAAGTGCAACTAGATAACTTAATGTCTGATACTATCATTAAAAGTTTAAACAAGGGTTAAACATTAGGTTTCATAGACTTTCATGAATTTTGTTTTAATATGATCCTCCTAACTTTTATGTGACCCTTTCACGCACTCTAATATTTTATAATGTTTATTTGAAATTTTAATTCAGAAAAATAATCCTTAAATTTCAGCACACATTTTTCAAAAATAATCTGGATTCAGTGCGTTCTGTTGATTTCTGTTTGTGTATTATTTTAGTTGTTTGACTCATAAGCAAACAAGTATGGAATTCCAAACAAAATACAATGCGACAATAATTTGGAATTTCGATGCGCTCTTAAATAGAATGAGGCATTTATTGGATGCACTGCTATAAACAGACTACTGTGTTGTATTGATTTAATTTGAATTTATTGAGCATATTATCGCATTATACAAAAAAAGCATTGCACTGGTGTACAACAAATATAAACACTTTTAGTACTACAAATATACATACAATAATAGAGCAAACATTTTATGATAACATGCCAAAAATAACCATTCAAGCTAAAAGAAACTTATTTCCAAAGGGGTACTTATATTACAATTAAGAAAAGGTATAACTCTATTCTATATATGTATACAAGCATTAAACACCGAAATATTAACACGGGAAATGTCAAACTAAATATTCATGTGACTCAAAGGTGTTTTGGCAGCTTATTTAAAAGTGGATGTCAGTGAAATGGATTTAACACTGTTAAGCAGCCTATTCAAATCTATGATTGCATTATAATAAAAAGAACAAGCGTTGGATGTCTTAATCTAAGGCACTTGAAAATTAAAATCACTCCCCTTAGTAATATAACGATGTAAACTTGACAGCTGAATAAAATTATCTTCATGTAGTGAGGACACGTATCACAAAAGATCGAAAATGTTTGAATGTTTGTAATTCCATAATGTCATGAAATTCAAGCTGTTGTTTTCCTGCTACTATTTGATTAGCATCATAGTTCTCTATACAGTAGCAAACAATTTGCCCTTGTAATAGGTAAAAATGTAAATATTGTATACTTGTATTTTCTCTTCGAGTTTGGAAATGCAAGTCAACATTTTCTCCCGATCAAATGAATTGATTTTTATATTTTCAAATCATTATTTCACCAGAAAAAAGCACATAGCACGGGTACATGTAAAATTAAATACCGTCTGCTTGACCGATTTTCCATCAACATCAATTTGTGCTTTACAAATCATGTTGAAAAATGCTACACAGCTTAACAATGCATTTTTTAGATTTGATGATAATTATCTCAAAACGGAGTAACGCGATATTGTTTATTCGGTTTGTCAAATTTGCTTATATTTAATTTCCTAAAATATATATATTCTTAACCATTTGAGAAAACGCTTATTTTGAACGCTGGTTGCTGCGGTACAGACAAAGACAATACTCTTATTGGAAAGTATTGTGCTTTCATATACATAATCCATGAAAGGACTTTTTGACGACTTTTACAACAATCTTACCTGTAATTTGGATATTTCGTTAGCTAATATTTAATTCTTAACCATTTGAGAACAAGCATGAAAAAGTATCCCAACGAAAGGCTTTTTGACACCTTTGAAAGCAACCTTTCCTATGTCATTATAAGTTACGAGCTAACGACCAGATAACTTTTAAAATTTATAACAGTTTAAATAACGTAAAATCTCTTTGCGGCCATATATCTTATAAAGTATTCAACCCATGAGGTATCCCTTGACGTCTGCTTCAAAAGAAAGCTTTATCGGAAAAGACATATTTTGTATAATTGTGGTTAAACGCACTACATTTAAAGCACTTTTCTGGCGCATTTAACGTCTTTAACACGAATGCATTAAAATCCCACTAGCTTTCCAACCGGATTCATTTTGTTATACGTGTAAAAGGTTCACGGATCACTTGTAACAATGTGGATTGGGCAATTAGCGTTGTATATAAATTAACGTTTTGAACAAATAATGTATGGCTCATTAGTTAAAAGAAATAGGGTAAAACGTTTGGTAGGTTGTCTATGTGCGTCGTATTGAATTATATCCAAAACATACATAAAACATTAGGAACACGTTTTGTAAGATTTCCTTTGTGAATATTTTGCATGGCACGGGGCTTAACAGTTGGACTACGAAAACAATTCTTATGTCTGGGACTCTATGTTTGGTCTTTTGGAGAACAAATCATATTAAATAAAAAGTTATTCAGTGCAACTGAAAGATACGTTCATTGAAAACTATTTTATTACATAGCGATGGATGTTGAGTTTTCGCTAAACCTCTGTATTATAAACATTCGTCAGTATACCTCCCGTGATAAAAATATAATTTGTATAGAAAAAAAGAAAATATACTTAGAGGAGAGTTAAGAAATTATGTTAATGATCAAACAAGATAATACCACTGAATACAAGATTTTGTCATATGACATACATTATATTGTCAATTTCTGGACGTCAGGTGTACAAGCTGCATGCTTTAGGTTTGTGCCCGTTGGTCAGTATTCGCTTATCTCAACCACACTGCATTTATAGATATTCTAACGTTGAACCTTTAGAAACTTCAAACCATAATAACAAAATAATTCTGATATCATTGAAGAAATTATAGAAAATACACAATACTGCAATCTTGCACACAAGGCGTCCGGAAAGTAAACACTAACAATACTTGTTTTGTGTGACCACTCATTTTAGTCAATGTTATCATGTTGTTTGATCACCAATACGATTAAGCCTGGTATCAAAATAAGTGTCCAACTCTCCTTTCAATGTGTTCTATACAAATGATATTTTTGGAGATATGAAGCTTTGAAAATGAGCATAGACTTTTTGGACACCCTATAAGTTGTACGTTGCTACAGAGGTAAATGAGCACCCGGACGCTGTATCAAGACGCGGTTCTTTACAACATTGGCCTTTTTTATTCATCGCTTTGATAATTTTCCACTGACCTTTTTTTTTATATAAGAAACGCTCATTAATAGAAGTACAGATAATAAATCTTCTTTCTCAACAAACTCATCGTGTTTTTATTTCTAAATAGACTTGTTTTATTCAAAAATCACGTGGCTGAACTTTAAAAAAAAAAACTTATTGTGGATTTTATATTGTCAAATACTCACAGAAGAGAAACCTAATGAGTGATGAATACATATCAAAACATCATTTTTATCAATAAAAATGGTAAGCAACTACAACAGATGTCAAATTTAATCTTCTGAATGCATAACTACTCGCTTAACAGATGACACATACAATTCATATTTTGGTATGCCTGATGTGCAAGTAAATTTGTTTTTTTTAAATTGTGTTTTATATATATATAAAACTGAAATTAAATGACGTTTCAATATTGATCATTTAATAGGAAACATACCGGTTTTTATGATTATGTCCTTAATCAGGCAAGAGTGAACTAAAGCTAATGTTCCCGAGTTCGAAAAGTACCTAAAAACGGTAAGATTTAGAATTTTGAATATGATATAGCTATAAAACTCAAAATATGATACCAAATCACATAGAGAAACACACCGGTATTGTGCAAGCAGACTTTGTGGCAATTATATCTTCTCTATAAATTGTGCATTTCTTCCATCTCTTCAACAATGGTGTCTTTATCACAGATTCCAGCATTTGTTGACACCGAGCGGTAGGACTCACCTAAAGCGTTAGTCGAGTGACAGTGCCAAGCTTGTAGAATAAAGGCCCTTTTAAACGCCTCACGATAACGACTACACATTGCAGTATATATCAAAGGGTTAACAGCCGCATTGATGTAGCTTAACATTCGAGCAAAAAACATCATATACGACCTTAAAAGATCATTTTTGATCAAAAATGTATAGTAAGTATCTCCACCTCGTAGAGATGCGATTAACTGAAACAAAGAGCCCAGTTCAAACGGCGCTAGTAGGCAGAAAAATGCAACTCCATTAACAACTAACATTTGTGCGATTTGGTTGCGCATTTTGCGATCCCTATTTGACGTCACGCCATGTTGACTCATCCTTTTTATACCTTGGTCTAGTCCACGAATTATACAAACGTACATGTAAACATTTAATACTAATGTAATAAAGAAAGGAACAGTCTGCATTACAGTAGCAAACTCCCGTATCCATTCCTTATACGGCATACAGGCACCAAACTCAGATTTCCAAATCTGGTATTCTGCAACAGGCGGCCATAGGAAGCAATAAACAGTAAAATTCGCGTTGGAAGGTATCAACACCATAGCTATCAATGCAGAAAAAATCCAAGAAGCTAACATAACTTTTCCCGATTTGGTTTTGATCATGTTTTTCCGATCCTGCGGACGACAGACCGCAAAGTACCGATCGACTGACACAACTGTCACAAATATAAGTGAAGCGAAATAAGCAGTATCTGATACTAAGTAAACCCACACGCATCCAGCTGCACCAAGTGGCGAATCATCTCCCATAATTGGAGAATTGGTATATTTCCAAATTTTATCTCCAATTGCACCTGCTAGGAAAAGCACATCCGATATGGATAAGTTCACCAGATAACGGTTTGTAATTGTTCTCATTGATTTGATTCGGAAGGCAACATAGAAAAATGCCAGATTTCCCACCATTCCAATGCTAAGTATAACAGGCAAAACTATAGTCACTAATACAATTTGTCCTTTGGAATATCTATAAGCCTCCACATCTGAAAGACTAACGTTTATACATCCATAACTTTCATAACTTGCTTTGTTATCGTAGTCATAGATGTAGTCCTCATCAAACGTTATGGGTTCTGCAGACATTTTAACACTATTGTATCTCTTAGTGAAAAAAGCAAGTAGAGAGGGAATTAAAATTCCAACAGCTTCATTGATGATTAAACTGCATTTGTAAGTAAGAAACACCGAGCAGTAAAACAACCGTGATTTAACAGAAAATGTAAATTTAACTACTTCAACTCGGCTTGCGCATGAATAGCATGGACAGTGTTTCATTGACGATTGAACAATACATGTGGCAGTAGGAAAAATCAAGCTGTACTTTAACAACTGTGATATAACAGAAAACGTAAACTTAGCTATCAGGCATGCGCATTAATAGCGTGATTAGAAAACAGTGATACATATTATGGGAAGAGTAGGGGAAATACCAGAAGTGTCAACTGTTTTATTTCTAAAAATCCATATGTTGGTTTTAAGGTAGGTTTCCGTAAATGGTGTTTTCATATTTAGAGAAAACAT
This sequence comes from Ophiopholis aculeata, assembly GCA_032273385.1. Classification (NCBI taxonomy): domain Eukaryota; kingdom Metazoa; phylum Echinodermata; class Ophiuroidea; order Amphilepidida; family Ophiactidae; genus Ophiopholis; species Ophiopholis aculeata. Next base: position 3,091 of record JAUMTS010432155.1, on the reverse strand, counting down.
ATTTTTTGTGTTTACAAATGACGCATTCGGTTTTGTTATTTGTATTTGTATTTTAAACTGTTAACCTAGAATGAAAATCTAAGTCGTAAGTGTTGCGCTTGTCTGCCTTAGCATCCATAGCACTTAAAATGCTTGACCATACTTTGAGACAACAGTACACGTTAAATTAAGGATTAACGCACTAGTTGAATAATTTATATATACCACAAATAACAAAATACGACTTGTATTCTTTAATTAAGAATGAACCCTTGTAAGTTTTTTTGCGAGATAGAATTATTGTATACAAATTCTTGATATTTGGATATTTGTGCTAATTTTCATTTTTGAGAGAGAAAAAACGGTTTCTCCGTCTTTTTTGCACATACCAGTACCAGGTAAGTCATTTTTTGCCGTTTTAGGAGCTGTTTTACTGCAGAATCTAATGTAACAGTTTAAACAACTGTCTATAAAACCCCTCATAGCTTACCAAACGTCGTAAAAAAGGTAGTTTTTTTACATATGTTGAAGTACTTGTAGTGTTCTTTAAAATTCCGAAGTAAAAAATACGGTTTCCGTGTATACTTTAAAAAAACCGAGTAAATGTTGGAGAAACAACATTGAGGGTACCTCCTTAGGTGGGGTAGGGTAAGCCCTTAAAGTCCGAGAGTAGATCTATGCAGAGTAAAACAGAATAGTGCAATCGTCTGTTCTTGTCACACGGACTAAAAAATAAACCCAAGTCCAGGGATGCCAAAAACCGCAGTCCGCAATTTCGAATAATGAATTGGAATAATGAATTGAAACGTAGTTCAAAACGTTTACTTTACATAATTTATTTATCCCGAATAACGTTCAATTAAGGCTGGTTAGAAAAGTTAAAAATGTTCTACCAAGCTGAAGAAGCTTGGAGGGTAATGGTATTACCCGTAAAGTGGCTGTCCCGAGTTAGTTTATTTTGGATGTCATTATTCAATTGAAGTTTTTAAGTTATTTATCAACGCAGATGACTGGTATATGCCAACATGGTTAGTTAGACGTTGTTTTATTTTTACTCTTTCATATTGTTTGATTAATCTCCTGTTTCAAATTTTAAAGTAGAAGCTAAGCTCTCTTCGAGATTTTTGTATTCTTATGTTTCTTTCAAATGTTGAAATGCTTTGAATCTTAGGCTGAAATCTGAAGACCGGGAAGAAATGACACATTGTATCTCGTATTCTATGTTTTGCAAACCAGTGCTGTAGGGATACGTCTGATGTCCACAAAACAAGTGAAAGGGTTTACAATTCAAATTGTCTTGTTCGCGTTATCATTTATTGCATTTTCATGTTTGTTATAACATGTCAAATTGGCTCAAGCTCCAGGGGATTACATGTTTTGCTATCCCTTGTCAACTATAGAGCACTAACATCTAATTCCGTGGGTCATTCATGCTTGAATTGCTTGAACATTTAAACCCGTTCTTACTAGCCTTACGTTACATTCCGTTTATGATACAAGTAATGAAATGTATTGCTGCAAAGCATCAGTTGATGAAAAAAAGGTTACAGGTTATAACAAGTATTGCGGAAAAGCATACTCTAATGAAAACAATAATGTATAACAAGTATAGCTATAACAAGTATAGCGGAAATGAAAGCAATGATATTGCGTCAATGCAGACTTCAATGAAAACAATGATAGAAGGAATGAAATGTATTGCAGCAATGCCTATTTAAATTGACACAATTATACAAGTAATTACAAGTTTGCGGCAATGCATGTCCTTATTAATGGAAACAATTATATTAGAAATGAAAAGTATTCTAGCAAAGCATACTTTAATGAAAACAATGATACAAGTAATAAAATGTATTGCAGCAATGCACACGTAAATTAAAACAATTATAGAAGTCATGACAAGTTTGCGGCAATGTATACCTAAATTGAAACAATGATTCAAGGAATGAACAATATTCCATTAAAGCATTCTTAAAGGAAACAATGATGCAAGTTATGAAAAGCATTGCGGCAAAACATATATGTAATTGGAACAATGATACAAGTTATAAAAACAATGATATAAGTAATGATCAACCGATTGCGGCAATGCATCCCTTTAAATATTAGTTTCCCATTTTTGAAATTTAACCAAGTGCGTCATTACATGTTTCGTGTTCAAACCTGAAAATCCTTGTTTGATAGGTTTTTGTCTGTGGCCAACGTTCATTTATAGTTAGTACTGGTTTTCAAAACATAGAATATGAGATACAATGTTTTAAGAAGACGACAAGAGCTTCACCCGTGGCAACTTTATTTTCTACTTCTCTCAGCAAATTGACATCTATATAGCTGATTCAAATTAAAGTAACCTCCTCTCGATACAATGTTATTGTACACTTGATACCGGATTATCCCTGGCCTTGGGTGTCCTTTGACTCCATCCATTGTATTCTGGTTGATGATTCTTCTCACCAGTGTTTTAGTCATAGAGTGATGTTAAGCAGAATGGCCTCTATGTGACATTGGTGACCCCTCCTTGACTTTTGAACCTATCATTGTATTACATTTTGATCAGTGGTTATTCTGACCAAATGTGTTAGTAATAGAGTGTTTTTAAACCCCTGGTGACCCCTACCTAAAGTTTGACCTCAGCAATGTATTTTGTTTGCGTGAATGTTGACCAAATCCGGTAGTCTTAGACCATTCCTACGCAATTTGAGCTTTAGATAATCGTTTACCCATATGTAACTTTGAAAACCTAATCACAAACCTCAACAATTTGTCCCCTACCACCATGCCAAATATCAACTCCGTACGCCTGAGCTATTTGAAGGAGTTACAACAAACTCATGGTTCACCAGAGACAAACCACATAGCCTAGGGCTAGAAACCATGAGTAAATCAGCATACATATTACTTAAAAGTAATGTTTATTGTATTGCAGATGAAGACACCTTACAATATTTACATCATTAGCCACAAAATAAATTAAAATGAATAAAGTACTCATATGCAAAGGTTGCAAAATGTGGCACTACAGAGTTAGCCCTTTAACACTTAAGTGCATAACCCCCTGTTGACTCCCGTTAGTGCATAACGGGGGGTGGGGGTCCAAATGGACCCCCCTAAA
>JAUMTS010431044.1:0-13622 GCA_032273385.1 Ophiopholis aculeata | reverse complement strand
GATTCTATGTCAGGGCATGCCAGAGAGTCAGGAACAGCAAAAACATCGCAACTATACCTGACTTCCACCTAATATGTCATTTCTATTGTATGTCAACTCGACTACACAGATTGAATAGGGAAATAAAAGTCCACTGCTTGCGTTTGGCGGGAATTCAATTCACAAACATAGGTACAATTATCACCGAAGCTGAATTCAATTCAAACATGTTGGTCGTTTAATGCTTACGAATAATGTTATAGTTCTGTTAGGCTTGAAAGATCGGCCAAATTATTTTATATTCATGGCTGAAGAATTACAGAATACACGGTAATTGAGTTCCATGCTGTTGGGTTTGAGGCATTCATTTACCATGTTGTCTAGAGATATTGAACATGTACATACATTGCAAAATGCCATAAACACTTCACAAAAAGTGAGCCCCCCTTCCAGCAGAGCTTGTTATTTGTTATTTGTATGGCATATTTTAATTTCTAGTTTGCGATTGGAAGCATGCGTATTTAGACACCTCATCCATAACAAACGACCCCGTAGTGGTTATTCATTACCCCATTGAACAGACCAACCCCTGAATCTGAAAACTGCACTTAATCATGTTAAACATAACCTGTTTAAGAATAAGACAATTGTTTTATTTTAAGTTGATTACAACGATAACCATTTTTGAACATCCGAATACCTCAAAGGCGGAAAGAACAAAAGGAACAATGAGGAGATGGGGAAACAGATTTTTATTTTCTGTGAACCTTTAATGCTCCGTACAGGCTTTAGTGCAGTTTTCAGATTCAGGGGTTTATCTGTGCAATGTGGTGAGGATTTACCAATACTGGGTCTTTTGTTATGATTGAGGTGACTTAATACGCATTGTTAAATTCTGCGTCCAATTGCAAATTAGAAATAAAAATATGACATACATGTAATAAGTGTTAAGCTCCGCTTACTTTTTGTGAAGTGTTTAGTATCGTGGGGTAATACGTACAAAACGTACCTTAAAAAAATATTTAAACTGAAATGGGCAATTAGGACAATATCACGTGAGCACTATAGATGTCATACAGGACCGTTATTTACAAAGTATAATATTATGAATATATATGACACTTGTAAAGTCGAAATCGGAGTATTTATGTAAAAACATTACACAAAACTACTCCCAGAAATTGTCTTTAAATACTTTATTAAAAAAAAAAAAATTCATAATTATCTAATTATCAAACGAGAAATGCCCTAGACTACATTATTCACAAACAAAGAACAACATTTCAGATCGTGCAATAAGAACAGCCGGTCCAGTTTTATGGAATTCTTTAGAGGCAGATCTCAAACAATGCAAGTCTTCCAAACATTTTAAAAACAAGTACAAATCAGATGTTATTGCTAGTTATAACTGATTTTGGTTAGTTTTGGATTTTCTTGTTCGTGCAGGTTTTGTTAATATATTTTGTAATTAAGGCAACAGTTTTACTGGTGATGATCCCTTCAGGCCTCCTTGGCCTTTTGATCATCTCCACATTATCATTTGTTTTGTTTTGTTTGTTTTTAATGTAAAAGTATGATGTATTTTATTGGAAATAAAAGTTTAATGAATGAATGAATCGTACGAATAACATAGTTTTGGTTTAAAGTTGGCACGTTCCCTTTCATGAAGAACAAGATTTATTGTTCCCATTTGAACAGATCATACATATTATAACTATTTATTTACCTGTTTTAGGTAATGAAAGCTGTCCAAGTCTCTTCGAAAGGTGTAACATTACCTGGAATCTGAATAGAGTATGGATTAATAAACTGAAGGAGTTAGGTAGTTAAACGCAACTTGTCGTTAAAAGTTAATTTGAGTATTAGAAAAAAGCAATGTTTCTTGTTTCAAATGTAAATAGATAATGGTGCTGTTTACATTTGTTGCTCTTATATTGCGGTGTCAACAGTTGAAACATTAGCCTTCGAATTAAGAATTACAGTGTTTCTCCTCTTTGATTTACAGCTAATAGCGGAGACAAATGCTTGACGGTAACGTGCATTGGTTGCGCTGTAGATGATTGGGTTGATTACTGAATTGAGCACAATTAACAATTCAAAAAGAAAAAATATGTTATCAATTTTCTTGTCATCAAAAACTGTGCAATCTCCGGTACATTTGCTAACTACGAAGTAATAAGTCCGAACAAGTCGGTATGGTGTCAAACACAAAAAGAATACAATCCCGTTAATGACTAACATTCGCGCTACTGAATTACGCACTTTTTTGACCATATTTTCATTGCCCTTGTTAACATCACGTTGACTCAGACGGTAAATGATGAGAACATACAATACGGTGTTAAGAAATAAAGCCCCAAAGAAGGCAATTGACTCTACAAGGTGTAAAATATCAGTGAAAATCACATTGATAGGTCGGCAAACATTAAATACAGCTGGCAAACGGTTTTGCCATTTGGCAGGCCATACAATACAAAGAGCTCGGTGTTTAGCGAAGTTTGGTAAAACGAGAGCTGTTAATGCAATGGCAAGAACCCACGTCGCCGTGATCATCTTCAACGCGTTGGATTTGCTTTTCATCACGCGATATTTTAGTGGATAACAGATAGCAAGATAGCGATCTACACTGACCAAAGTAATCAGGCATATAGAGGCAAAGAATGGAATATATATTATCGTTTTAATAGCCACACAACCAAAACTGGTAGCCCATGGGATTGCTCGAAAATCTGATGACCAGATGTATTTGTAAAAGTCTTGAAATGCTTTACCGCTAACAACTAATAAGTCGGCAAAAGCTAAATTAGCCAAGTAAGCATTTGTAATTGTCCGCATCTGACGATTCCTTGCAATTGTAAACAGAAATGCACAGTTGGTTAATAATCCCAACATAACAAAACAAGGAAAGACTATGCTTATCAAGAATGTGTCTGTCTTGGAGTACATTGGAAAAATGTGATTGAATTCATCTGACTGAATGAATTCATCTGACACATTTTGGAGGATAAACAATATGCTCTTTGCTGGGCAGCTTGGTATTTCGTATGGAGCGTTGTAATCATCTTCAAAAGTTGATTGGTTCTCCTTTACTTCTTTAGTTATGTTTTCCAAGACTGTAGTCGAAGTATTGGTACCTGATGCTGAAAACATTGTCTTTTAATGGTTACATGAAGGGTAAACAACGCTTTGTATATGTTGGGCTACGAAGACACAAAGAAAATAGAAAACTTCCTTGCCCAGGACTGCAATCGAAGTATTGTTCTCTCATGCGGAAAACTTTGTGTTTTTGATAGTTATAGTCATGTAATGTACAACAAAGTTTTGTATTTTCAGGGCAAAGAAACACTACAAAGAGCACAAAACTGCCTTTCCAGGGCTATATGTGTTACCTCAAGAGCTTCAAATGAATGATTTTTTCTAAATTTTATTGTGACTAAAGAAGCAATTTGCTTAAAGTAGCAAATTGCCTAAAGTGGCTATTTGCCTAAAGTATATAGCAAATAATGGGCGTATATAGATGATACATTAAATTCTACTTCACATTTACGCTTTAATGTTATGCACTTAAAGTAACAGTATGCTCTACCAGCTTTTCAATAATCTGTCTGAAAAATACTTGCTGCCCTCTGTTGTCATATTTGACTGCAAACTCTCATACCAGTACAAAGGTCTTGTTAGCTCCACACTGTGATACACAAGGAGGGAACTTGACATAAAAAATAGTGCTCATTCAAATGTCACTGGTTTGTCTTGTTAGTCTGTCAATCATGATTGATCAACCAATGATAAGAGTTCTACTCACTGAAATCTTTTTATTGACAGTTGTATACTAAACATGCTAAATACCCATGCTTGACTATACTTATTTAGAGAAGCCATCAACTCTAGAATTGACCTTTTGACATTAGCCGAGTAAAATATGTAAGTTAGCTACTTTCGATTCAACTATGAGTGGACTTGCCCTAAACAGATGGTAATATGATATATCTTACACACACATGTCTACAGGTATGAATTGTTTCTTCCAAAAATAATGTTTACATCAAAACTTCTTTGTTCTTTAAAATATTGTGATGATGAGGATTACCTTTCTTATCTTATTCATCACAACAGTTTATTATTTAATACTGGGTTTCGTTATAAAATAATAATTAGTTCTCCTTTTAAATTCCAATTTTAGTAATTAACCACTTTTAAAAACATACTTAATTAGTTATTCTTAATTAATTCATTAATTATTAATTAGCGATACTAATACTTAAAACTATCGTTAAAGTCATAATTCATACCCAAAATGTACAATGATATCTTTAATTATTTGCAATATTTCTATTTTTAGCTTTACTTCCTGATATCTGCACAATATTAACTTGTACCAAACCCTATCCCAGTATACACGAATCTGTTATATGCAAATCTTCTTTCTACTAGACAAATACCTTTACAATTTGTTTGGCCAATGTTTTTATATAATTATCCCCTTACAATGAAGATTTCTAAACTAAATACTACAGATAAGAGGCTTAGTCCTGGGTGCAACCAACTCTATTATTGGGTGTACAAATACACCTAAAGTGTAAATAAAGGTGAAATATATGGCAACACTGCTTAACTTAATCAAACGTCACTGTCCACATTCTTAGAGTAAGTCTCTCATAAAACACCTAAATTTGGGCTAAATACTCCCAAGTCACCCAATGTACATGTGGCATCAATTTCTGCCACGCCTAATAGTTATCACGCACGCTCTTTTGCTAAACCAGAAATTGATAAAAACTTACTAATCTTAATCATGTTAATCTTAATCAATTACGATACTTTGCAAGTTCAATTCTGATCTAATACTATACTAGTTAACTATTTATATATTAGGATAATAATCCTAAACAATCATGCTCGTACTATCAGTATTTCTTAAATATACTTTGCGTAACTTAGCGTTCTCGTAAATACTTTATACATGAAACAGCGTGTATCCATGATCATGAAAGTTGGGCTAATTCATATAAGTTGTAACGAAAAGTAAACAAAGACATGAACTTTAAAGCAAGCTTAACTAACTTATTATCATGGATACATGTCATTTCAACAATTTTTAGAAACATACCTGATTAAAATAAAGTAACGACTGTTTTTCTCCCGAATACATTTGTAACTCGCAAGTTGAATCAACTTTAACACGATATTCGTAAGTCTCTTTCCAAGTGTCAAGTTGATTGCCTAAATTATAAACTTAATACACATGTTGAATAAAAAGTTAAAACAAAACAATGTACATACCTGTGTGAACAGAAAATGAGAGACACAAGATCGTCTTATTTTGGTGTATTCAGCATCAGTAGTAAATCTTTAATGACATAGCCCACTGGTGCAAAACACAACAAAACAAATCTTGGGTCAACAGGGTCAACTGTTCTCCAGACTGTACCAAAAAGTTTTTATAGGGGTGCTATTTTTATCTCTGTGTTTGATCAGGCTGTCACACCCTCCCCCACTAAAAAAATGTCGTCTCGACATCGGCGATCATATGAGACATTCCTAAAATTACACAGTAACCATGGTAACACACTATATAAAAAAAAAGGATTCAATTCCCAGCATGAGTCGCAATAAGTCCATCTAACAGTCTATTCATCATGATAGTAAACATCGTCATTACGGTAGTACCCTCACAAAGTCGTAGTGTTCCGTCATTTCCGTCACAAGCGGAGTAACAACTCCAAATAACAGTTAAACGTCGGTCTGTAGCTAGCAGTCCTCAGTCATAACATTATAATCCTGGTGAACGCGCATTTTCATCAGGTGTTGTGATTCATAAATCAAAGCTTGTGGATCATTTCACGGTAGAGAAGATAGAAAAATACTATCACTAGACATAAGTGGGGCACAGTACAGTCTTGAAGCAAGATATCCTATCCAGTTTCATACAAGAGAAGGATCAGTCGTATTCTTAGCGAAGCACAAGCTATTATTCCTGTCGAGCACTTCCATTTCACGCACTATCTCCTCAAGTATCTTTGTTACATCTGCATCTCCTCCAAGATCGTGTTTACTATGTCTTTACTACAATGTCATGTCTATATATGTTGTGGGACTGCTTCCTGTGGTCGTTGAACGTTGAGATGGGGCAAAAACCATGCCATACACGTTGGAAGAAGATTCTTAATTGTTGGTGCTACTGGAATTGGCGAAAATGTCGATGAAGTAAGTTCACTCAAAGTTGAAGTGGGCAATTCATCTGCAATCAGTGACATACACGACGGATCAGGACTTCCCATTGTATCGTATGTGAATGTACGAGGTGGTTTTCTATGTCGAGGGACAGAAGTTTCAACTGGTTCATCTGAAATTTCTAATTGAGAATCAGCTTCCACATGACTGTCATCACATATCAAAACTGGTGCTTCTTCATCTGGCAAATGTTTGACGGCAGGTTTAGTTGCATCACGAGTCGGATAATGGTCTACCGGATCAGATTCAGTCTTTGTCAACACTGTTGGTGATTGTTCTATTTCACCTGGAGTAGAAAGAGTCACATCGAATGGAGGGTCACAGGTTTCTGAAAGTACAGCACTATCTCCTGCCATGGTATCATCAAGGCTCTGGTGGGTTGATACGCTCGTTTTCGGAGATGGAACATCTTCTACTTCACTAGTACATGGCTGAGACGGAAAGAATTCATTCGCAGTAGGGTTCAGGGAATGGGCTGGAAACAATGGCTGGCGATGACCGGAAGTAGGACCAATCTGGTCAGTTGATTTAGAGTGGTTTTGCTTCCCACCTTCATCTTTATCTCCGTCATCCATTAACATTGCTCCTTCAGTATTGATCATTTCAGCCTCTTGGTTTTCTGCGTGTTGAACAACTGACTGTTTCTTTGACTTGACAGGTGTTGCTTTATCCACGGTGATCTTTGGTTCCTCAGAGGGAAGGGAATCACAAGGCAGTAGATGGTTGCGATGAAGGGTGCGTGAACGACCTATGCCACATTCTGGTTTCACTTCATAAACAGGAAGATCACCCTTCCTTTGGACAACTTTATAGATACTCTCTTCCCAGTAGGACGCCAATTTTCCTGGACCTCCGGGCGAGGCAAGCCTTCTGACGAGAACACGATCTCCAGGTTCAAGGGTTACACTGTGGGCTCTGCGGTCGTATCGGTCTTTGCCTTTTACTCCAGATTTTAGTGCTTTCTCAGAGGCGATCTTGTAGGCCTCTTCCATTTGGCTTTTCCAACGACGAACATATTGGCTCTGTTCTTTAAGTCGTAAATTTGGAGGTGAAAGGTTGAACAGTATGTCCACAGGTAGCCTTGGTTGTCTACCGAAGAGAAGAAAGTGTGGTGAAAAGCCAGTTGTGTCCTGTTTAGTACAGTTGTAGGCATGTACCATCTTGTTCAGATGACTTTTCCAGTCACTTTTCTGATTTTCGTCTAGTGTACGCAACATTGATAACAAAGTACGGTTGAACCTCTCAACTTGACCGTTTCCTTCTGGATGATAAGGGGTTGTTCGGGAGTGGTTTATCCCTGAAAAGTTCTGAAGATGATGGAATAAATTGTTTTCAAATTCTTTCCCCTGATCATGATGAAGGCGTTTGGGGAAACCGAAACGTAAGAAGAAGTCGTTAAACAGCTTATCTGCAGCGGTTTTCCCAGATTTGTTGGTGGTTGGATAGGCTTGAGCAAAGCGAGTAAAGTGGTCCATGACAACAAGAATATACTCATATCCTCCCTTGCTGCGTTCTAAATGCAGGAAGTCTACAGACACAAGTTCAAATGGCTCTGTGGTCTCAATAGGTACTAATGGAGCTTTCTGGCGGCGTATTGGTCGTTTTTGCTTCAGACATTTGCATTTACTTGTTACATATTCTTCAATAAATGTTTGCATCTTGGGCCAGTAAAAACGATCCCTGGCCAGCTGTAATACTCTTTCGACACCCATGTGGCCCATGTCATTATGAAGTTCCTTCAGGACTCGACCTCGTAACACTTCCGGTAAAACTAACTGTTTCTTAGTAGGGAGCTGACGTTGTAATAATCCATTGTTATCAATCTGCAGCTTAGGCCATTCTCTAAGAAGTATCTTTGCTTTTAGGCTGAGTTGGTCTCGCTCTGATTTGCTTGGTTGTTGGTTCTTCTGCACAAAAGGAAGAATTTGTTGAATGATTTGGTCTTCTTCTTGAAGCTGTCTCAGGTTGGAATGACTGTACTGAGGTAACCGTTGCCATGGATCTTTTGGTTCTACATCATGCGGGTTAGCTGACACTGCCGAGACGAGGTTGACTCGGCCAGACACATGCGCATTGATTCCATTAGATGCGGCTTCAAGTACAATTGGGGATATTTCTTTAGTGCACTGAGTTATGTAGGTATCTATGTCTAGAGGCATCCGGGACAGTACATCAGCATCGATGTTTGCTTTGCCTGGTCTATAGCGTATTTTTAAAATAAAAATCTGCCAGCTCTGCAACCCATCTATGACCCGTGGCATTGAGCTTTGCCGACGAGAGGACATATGTTACCGGATTGTTGTCAGTGTATACGGTGAAGAAGGGAGCATAAAATAGATAGTCTCTGAAATGTTCTGTCACGGCCCACTTCAACGCCAGGAACTCTAATTTTCCCGAATGGAGATGATAGTTTTTCTCTGCTGGTGTCAAAGATCTAGAAGCATATCCAATGACTCGCATTTTCCCCTGTTGTTTCTGGTATAAGACTGCTCCGAGTCCTTCTTGTGAAGCATCAGTATGCAGGATAAACTTTTCAGCGAAATCAGGATAGGCCATGACTGGTGCCGTCGCTAGATCATCAATCAAGCCATCCAAAATTAATTGATGTTGCGAAGTCCAACTGATTTTGGTGCGTGACGGTAGCTGTCCTTTCCCGTTTTTCGACGTGGTCTTAACTCTGCGGTTACCTTTCTTCTTCGCTTCCTGGTTACCAACTGCAGGGTCTTTCAGAAGATCAAATATTGGACGAGCTCGCTTTGAAAAGTTTTGAAGATATCGACGGTAGTAGCCTGTTATACCCAGAAGCTTTCTTACATCTCCAACAGTAGTAGGTGTCTGTTTCTTTAGATGTTGTAGGGCTACAGTATCTGCTGGGTCAGGACGATAACCTTCCGACGATACGATCTTTCCCAAATATCTTACTTCTTGCTTGAAGAGATAACACTTGGATGGTTTGACCTTCACGCCGTGGTCTATAAAACGCTGCAGGACTTTTCCAATGTTTTCAACATGGTCTTCAAAGGTCTTACTGTATACAAGGACGTCATCAAGATATATTTCACATATTCGGTGATTTTCCGCCTCAAGAATATTCTCCATGTAGCGTTGATACACAGCGGGGGCGTTCTTCAAGCCGAAAGGAATTCGGTTCCATTCATATAATCCCCAAGGAGTTACAAATGCTGTCAGATGCCTACTCTCAGGGGCCATATAACCTTGATGATAAGCCTTTCCTTGATCTAGAGTTGAGAACCACTTTTGTCCACCAAGTCCATCGAGTACATCCTGAACACGGGGGATCGGTTGTCTGTCAGCCACCGTTTTAAGATTAATCCCACGAAAATCGCAACACAAGCGAAGACTGCCATCTTTCTTCCTCACGCACACGATGGGTGAAGAGTAGGAAGACTGGGACTTCTTAATCCACCCACGCTCAATCAGGTCTAAAATATAGGTCTTCACCTCATCGTACAGTGGCCTTGGGATCGAAATATATGATTTCTGGACTGGTTCCTTATCAGACATTGTGATCTCCATCTGCAGGTCTGGTGCATCTCCGGTGTCAACCTCGTTTGTGGAGAATGCTTCACTCTTCTTCTTCAGCATGTTTTTAGCAAGTTGCTGCTGCTGTTCGGTGAGGTGACTGATGGGTACCGGTGGATCCCAACTATCTGCTTTGGTACCTTCAGATGAGGAAACTTTCGAGACTGTCGCTTGGCTGGCTCTTGGTATCTTGTTTGCAGCATCACTTTTTGGTTCTGTGGGTCTAGAAGTTGTGAAGACATTTCTAACAGTCTCAAGGCAACCTAGTGTTGTTCGTCCTTTTAACTTGATATCATAGCTTGCTGCATTGTGCACTTGTAATTTCACTCTTGATGATTTCCCCTTTGGAACCTCAACGACCATCTCACACATTTCTAGCTCTGATGGCAAGTTTTCGATGTAAGGTTCAAAGATTGCCACCTCCTTCTGTGTACATCCAGCGTGGACACGACATACCACTTGAATTGATTGACCTTTGGGAACTGTGATGTCATTTTTCCCAAGGGTGACGGGTCCCATGTCATCAGGAGTGCGCTTCACTAGATCCACCAACACACCAACTTTCTTCACAGAAAGCTGTGTAAATGCCCTTTTTATGGAGGTTGATTGGTCTGTTGTAGTAGCTTCACTGTTAACGATAGTATGTTCGATGACGTTGTAGCCAATGATGGGTTCGTTTAAAGGGATACTGGTGACCAAAAATGGGACACCGACTGTCTGAGCTGTCTTCCCATCCAAGGTAACCTCCACATTCACCTCGACCCATCCATCAAATGGTAGTTCTGCCCCCGATGCAGTGGTTAAAGTCACATCTTCATCAACAATCTCCCTTAAATCACGTAATTCTAATTCCGGAAGATTTTGATGGAGCCAATCTGCAGATAGAAGAGAGACTTGGGCTCCGGTGTCCCATAATGCATGTCCATCCACCCCATTTAGTTTACAGTTGACCATGCATTTACGGCCAACTAATCTTATTATACGCTGATGGTGGTGAGACGGAAGATGTGCAGTTTGTCTTTTATACAGATGTGGACTCTGATGAAGGGACTCTACTGGGAAGACTGCAGCTTGTCCCCCCTCTGCAGCCTGTTGTCGTTTCCCGAAGGCTGGCTACGACGTTGCACTCTACACCCACGCGCGAAGTGATTTGCACTCCCACATTTGAAACAATGCTGACATGTGGCTCCAACTCCTCCCGCTTGGCAGGTTGAACAACCTCGGGGTCTCTGTTGTTGTACTGGGTGGCGTGACGGGGATGGTTGTTGATGCTGTTGACTGAAAGCAGCATGTACTTCAGCCTTGAGAAGTGTGTGGATGTCCTCTTTTAGTTCTTTGAGGATAGAACTTCTAAAATTATCGTGATTTACTGCTTTGGCTGCTGAAGCCTGAGTTGTGGGGTCCACGCTAACTTCTTGTACCTTGGCCGATTGTCGACCTACCGCAGCCCTCTTCAGCTTGACTTCACCCTCGATGGCAACGGCGGAGTTCAGCTGCTCCATCAGAACTTCATCGGATATCTTTTTCCCCGACAGTAAATTCTCCATTTTTGTCCTGATGGACATGCCCTGCAAGCCAGTGCAGAATGATTTGGTCAGCATCCTCTGTACAAGTTCTGGGTTGTACGCAAGACCCGAATTATCCTCTTGTGACGCGAAGATTATTTTCTGTCTTAAGTCCAGAAGCCTTATGAGGTACTGCTGAGGGGTTTCGCCGGTGGTTTGCGCAGCCCCTGATAACTCGTGAAATAGGGTCGTTGCATCTTTCTCCTGATAGTGGGCTCTCAAGAGTCGGCGAAGTTTACCTAAAGTCAAACTAACAGTTCCTTCTAGATAGCTCCGAAGGCGTAAGCCAGGGCTTATTGCCTTCAGGACGGCCTCAATAATATCACTTTCCGCCCTGCCATCTCTCACTGCAGCTTCCATCTGTCTAGCTAGGCTGGTGAAAGTTAGCTTGTCTTTCTGTCCTGATTCACCAATCTGTCCTGAAATCCGAAGCTCTCTCTTCCAGGCCGCTTTGGTGGTCGATTCTAATTGCATCTCTAGTTCTTTAACTCTCTGAATCATCTCCTGCTCCAAGGCGGCCATTTTCTTTTCCATCTCCTCTGTCGGCTGCCTGATGTTGTTAACGATAGCAAGGACTTGCGTAAAGTATAGCAACCCTTTATCCTCACCATTTGTTATTTCCTCCTTTGTTATAAAGTCTTTGATTGTGGAGACGTATAACATCTTCGTCTTATCTCCAGGTTCTTGTATTTTAAGTTGTTGGCATGTCTCTGCCAGTTGTGGCACATTACATGCGAATAAGTTCGACAGAACATCACAAAGAACCTCTTCTACGTTGTTAGCCATTTTCAAAATCCGGGCGGTGCCTCCAAAATGTTAAGCCCTAATAGGGTGGTTCGAGATTGAATTAGCTAATGTAGGTTGGACGGGAGCAGGATCTGTGTGAACAGAAAATGAGAGACACAAGATCGTCTTATTTTGGTGTATTCAGCATCAGTAGTAAATCTTTAATAACGTCCAATTAACAGTGACATTAGCAAATTAAACTTATTACTCAAAAATCATTAATAAAGCTTTTACTGGTCATGATTATTAAGATTGTACGTTAATTAAGAAAATGTCTAAAACTTCTTAATAACTCGGAATAAAATAACTCTTTAAATCAAATCGTTTCCCTGTTAAATCTTTACGCTTCTATTAATTTGATTTGCAACTATTAATCATGTTGACGTAAAAGGTAAATACAAAATATGTTAAACCTGACATATTATTGTATCAAAGGTTTAATTTGGATTATTAATATGAAATAATTGATAATCATGACTGAAATAATTAATTACACGGATCCTCAATACTATCTTAATTATACAAGTTCCATATAACAACCAATTTAACAAACTAGAATTACATACAATGTTATTTAGCTAGTAGGTTTTATCATGTTTACAATAAATACTTTAAAGTCTACAATTTCGGATGGTATACCTTTAACTGATACCGTACTTGACCATATTGCTTTGAAAAATCCATCAACTCTTGAATTAACCTCTCGACATTAGCTAAGTAAAACTTGTAAGTTGGTACAAGTTTGGGTCACCTATGAACTCACTTTTCCTAAACAGATGGTAATATGGTATATCTTTACACACACACATTTACTTGTACTTGTAACTGAAGGTATTGCATTATTGAACTGTTACTTTCAAAAATAATATTTACATTAAAACTTCTTTGTTCTTTAAAATTATGGATGATGTTGATTATCTCTCTTATTTTACTCATCCCAACAGTTTATTATTTAATCCTGAGTTTCGTTACAAAATGATAATAAGTTCTCCATTTAAATTCCAATTTAGTAATTAACCACTTTTAATTAAAAACATACTTAATTAGTTATTCTTAATTAACTCATTAATTATTAATTAGCGATATTAATACTTAAAACTATTGTTGAAGTCATAATTCATAAGTCTCATCAGTCTTAATTCATACCCAAAATGTACAATAATATCTTTAATTATTTGCAATATTTCTATTTTAGCTTTTTACTGATACCTGCACAATATTAACTTGTATCAAACCCTATACCAGTATACACGAATCTGTTATCTTCGTTACTACTACTACTAGACAAATATCTTTACCATTTGGTCGGCCAATGTTTTTATATAATTATCCTCTTACAATGAAGATTTCTAAACTAAATACTACGGATAAAAGGCTAAGTCCTGGGTGCAACCAACATTATTATTGGGTGTACAAATACACCTAAAGTGTAAATAAAGGTGAAATAAATGGCAACACTGTTTAAACTAATCAAACGTCACTGGCCACATTCTCAGAGTAAGTCTCTCATAAAACCCC
>JAUMTS010429933.1:0-13634 GCA_032273385.1 Ophiopholis aculeata | reverse complement strand
CCCTGTAAAATGGGTATTATATTACTCTTCGAATTCTTTTGACACTTGTATTGGAAGATGTAACCACATGATTCTACACAGAATTCTTTGATATAAAGTTATTTCTCTTTGAATCCTATTTTAGAAGATGAGGAACACTGAGCGGGCACGGACATGTGTCCAGCAGTGGATTCAAGTAGTTTAAAGGATACGAAAGAAGAAGAAGATCAGTTAAACAAGAGTAACTAAAAGATCAAGATGTTAGAAGTTAGATGTTGGATCTTTTATATTAGAGGGCTGTGAAAGAGATTAACAAAATTATGTTTGAAGTTGCTTTAAAGACGACATCTACATAGTATTTAAAAACCTAGCACTCTTGTCTATCTATGGAAAAATCAAATCTCCTCCACGTTTACCAGTACAAAGCAATCTCCAAGTGTAAGACATTCATAAGTTACACTAGTGTGAAGACTCATTACGGAATAAATCTATATAATCTATATAATCCTTTAATCAGAGGATTTTGTGCTAGGTTAATTCCGTGCTGTCTTTCACCAAGGATAAAACAGAAATTTGCCTGTTCAATTAAGGGGGTTAAAACTTCAAATTTAATATATTTTGTCAAAGGGAAGGAGTTTGGTCGCTTAATGTTGGATAAAGTCTGGTAGCAAAATGCAGAAACAATATCACTCATTAGTACTTGATACAATTTGTAATGCTCTAGTTTTGATTGTTCTCTTCACAGTTTGAAGGTGTATTTCAATGAAGGCAACTGTGTGCGCCTTTGTATCCCAGAATCAGACCTTGATGAAACACCAGAGATAATCCAGAGGCTTTGTGTTGTCACCAACGGTACTAGGGTAAGTGCTAACATTGCTGTTTGCTGCCCTCTGTGATTCCATTATTGACATGAATCTAGTATGGATAATTCTGAAATGAGGGCAGCTTTATTTCTATAGTAGCTGTGCATGTATGTAGATTTTGCTGAAACAATAATGCCCAAACCTGAATATCTGGTACTACAATGGATCTTGCTTCAATTTACAAACTTATCACATGGCACTAAACCAAATATATTCCTGGAATTCATATATATTTGCATGCTTTGTAACTTATGTCATTGTTTCTTTCCTTTTGTAGACACAAGAAATCACCTTGCGTCGTAATGGGCTAGGCCAGCTAGGTTTCCATGTACATTACCAAGGCGTGGTTGTAGAGGTGGATCCATATGGATTTGCATGGCAGGCAGGACTCAGGAAAGGGGCTAGGCTCACTGAGGTAAGTTGCCGGACTCTTGACTGATAAACCAGACTTGTAACTGGATTTGATTCTGTGTTTTTGACCCTGTTTGTTAATACAATGCATCAGTATCCTTTGAGAATCTACATCAAGTAAATTGTGGGTTATTTTATACAAATGAAGTGATAATTTTTGAATGCTTCTAAATATCATTGAAGAGTTATTGTATTTTTGAAATGCCACACTCTGTCAAGGCAAAATATTAATTTGTAATTTGTGTTGTGTTGTGATAGATCTGTGAGATAGCAGTTTGCACCCAGACACATGATGAGATGATAGATCTACTGAGGACATCTATGACGGTCAAAGTTGTGGTGGTACCACCAGGAGAAGAGGGCAGTCCTAGAAGGTGGGTTATGTCAAGAAATATTGAGGAAATCTTTATAGCACTTGATTAGTTCGTCTAAGATCAAGCACTCACCATAAGCACAGGCAGGCCTGTTTAGGGTGCTTTATAGCAGGGTTTCTCAACTGGCGGCGCGTGCCATTTGTGGCGCATCAGCGCTTGCAAAGTGGCGAGCGACAGAATTTGAAGGAAAACAAATTTAAAAAGGGAAAAAAGAAAAATTTAAAGAAAAAAAAAAAAGGAAAATAAGAAAGTAAAATGAGAGCTCCAGTCTAGCATTTTCATATTTTGGTACGGAGAGCTAAAAAAGTAAAGAATAGCAAGTTAATGAGTCACTGTTTCTGTATTAATGTATTTTACTGCTATAAATGTGAGATAAAATAGGCTCAATGAGAGCGCTTTTCAGCCATTTAAAACACTAAAAACCCTTCAGCTTCGGGGGCTTTGCCCTCTTGACCCCCACCAGCGGTTTCACCCTTGGACCCCACCGGGGCCCTAAAGCGGGCCCCTGGACCCCACGCTGCGCACTACACGTGAGGTCCGTGGAGCTTTAGCAATAACTAGCAAGTATGAAAAGTGGAACTTTAACTAAATTACTTGAGAAATCCTGCTTTATAGGTTTACTAGTATACAATCGTAACTATCTGATATGTAGCATTGATTCATCAGTTAAGCAACTTAAATTTTAACAAAAAAACATATCTTGATGTGCAATTTTCCCAAGTTGTGCAAGTGTTCTTAAATTGAATTTTAAGTTTTACAATGTTCTTAACAGCTTGTGTATGCTAAAATATTTTGGTAAAGTCTATGCTAACTTACGATATGAGTTGATGACTATTCTATTTACACCATAAAGTGCTTCTTATTGTTGGTTTGGATGTGATGTCACTGTAGTTTTGATGCTTTAATTAGCTTGTGAGAACGACCGGTGTAGCTGAAACGCTAGCATGCAGGGGCAACATCACATCCAAACTCAAAGAAAGAAGAAGACCAGAAAATAGAGAAATTCAGTTGCTGAAAGTAAGATTGGTTTCATGATCAATGAGGCATTCACTAACATTGATGTTTATTATCATATTTCAGAGGTAGCACTCCGATTGAATATGTAGATGCCAAAGAAGGAATGCTGCCTCCATACGGGGGCAAGAATTCCTTCAACAGATCATGGAGTAGTGGTGCAGGAAGACATCAGACTCTACCGTCAAGAGGAGGTAAGATGGGTTTTCAATAGATAGGCGGCCAGCAAACAAATATTGCATGGCTCATGCTAACCTTCAAAATACGTAAAAACACATAGGACAATGTTCAACGTTCCTTTGGTCCACAGTCAGCCCTCTTTGAACTATATTTTGCCCTTCATGACTCAACAGTAAAAGTAATTTAAAAACTCCTACCCTACAGTCTGGTCTCAATTTGTTTTATTTAACAGAGAACAAAGGTCGCTAACTTACATCATACTAGGGTTGTGTATGTTGGCAGGTCACAAAGTCTCATGTGAATTTTTGGATGGCCCATTTTCTGTCGCTACGCTAGACAATGGATCCATAATTTTGATTTAACTAGATGAAAATCTAGATGTATACATGAGACATCAAATGTAAAAACATAGGATTTCCTTAATTTGGAGCAACTTTGTTTACAATGTTGATATAAGAGCAACACCGGATCTTTCTAAAATGGATGCCTTCAGGGAAACACTTTATTTTTGGTCATCAAAGTATTTGATTACATCATAAATAATTAGTATCTTTTTCTGACACTAGCGTTACTTTCTATTTGATACAGTATCTGGATACAGGGTGAACACACCAGGAGGTACTCTACCATCACATGGTCGTATGCCACGAGTAGAGGAAGTACCATCTCCAGGAAGTGTCAAAAATCGTATTGCTTCACTAGAAACAAGAATTAGCCATGAAGAGGCTGAAGACCATACACGCAAAACAGGACAGCATAGGTACAGAGCCACCATGAACTACTGGAAAGAACTGAACAATGCCAATCCACAACAATTTGGTCCTCCAGGAACCACGTCAAGTCATGCATCCAGTGTGTCAATAGACAGCACAAATAGCAATAGGACATCAAGGGAAATCATTGATAGCTCTTTACAGAGACTAGCCAATGAGAGGAGAAGTGTGAGAGAGACTAGGTCTCGCAATAAGTCTTTGCAAGAGACTACGCATAGAATGAGGAGCTCAACTGATGAGCTAGATAGAATTGGACAGAGCAATGTTGATACTAGAATAGACCCCAGACATTCAAGGGATTCCAGGGAGGTTTCCTTGGATCAAGGAAGCAGGCATTCATCTGTGGATCATAGTAGTAGGCATTCAGACTCTATAGAAGGAAGACATTCTAGGGAGAATTCTTTAGATGTACAAAGATCATCACATTCAAGGGAGAACTCACTTGATGAAACCATCCATGATGACAGGCTAAGAGGTAAGACAATGTACTAAAATACATCCCTTTTACAGTTACAGATTGTGTATGCTCAGAAAATGCAAGACGACATGCGCAAATGTTGTGTGAGCAAGCGTGCAAGGTTTGTAAGCAACAAAAGTTAGGCCATGTGTGTTTAGTTCAACATGCGCAGAAGGTTTACCCAAAATTTACAAGATGGCGGTCGTAATTGTAAAATGATGTATTTTGTGATGTCATTCATGATAGAATTAGAACAGACACTTTCAAAAGTGCATTTTATTGTGTTTGATTGTCAAAGTGGATATAAAAATAGTTAACCTGGATATTGAAAGCTAGTTGACTACAACTGTATTAATCCTAAATAATCCTAGGTATGATATATTAACATGCATGTCACCCAAGGTACTCCAAAATCCATGTAAATCTTGCTGTAAATGTTATATTAAGCACACATGTAATTGCCTGTGACAGGTGATGAGAATATGTAGCAGGTGTATTTGTGAATTTATGAATTTATGACTAGTATGTATTCAGATGTTAAAAATGGTAAATTCAGTAGTATTGTAATATGATTGATGATGTTTTTGTGACTAGGTTACCCAGATGCTCAAACCCAGTGGGAGGGTCGTCATCATCCAGGTCTTGCCACATACCCAGAGAGTCGCGCTAGGAATCCAGCGTTTGTTGATGCTCCACCTGGAAGATTAAGACAACAAGGCTCAGGAAAGGTGAATAGTTTAGGAAATGTTTGTAAAAGAAACTAGATGATGTGAACTTCTGCAGCAGACTTCTACAAGTATGATTTTTTTATTTCAAACATATGCAATTTTTCTATAGATAATGTCAGAATACAAAACATCCCAATATAAAGCTTCATAAACTATTCGGTGTGATAAAGGTACATGACCTTTTAGTCATAAATGTTGATTCTCAATAGCTCATCGTAGTCACCAATTTCTTTTGTATTTGGAAGAAATCTGATAATCAATGAGTGATGTAGTTTGGCAAATGACTCATTATTCAATTTGAACTATTTTAGAGTTGTTACCCAGGTTCTATGAGTATATTAACAGTGGTATAACACAGCCTTCCTTTAACAGTTCACCATTTCAAAACATGTTTTTTTTTTTTAACTTTCCTACTAGACCCCAGTGATGCACACTAGCTCAGCAGATACCACATCTACTAGTACTTCCAATAGTGATGATAAATGGTATGACACAACAGATGAACTCAATGGTTACCATGACAGTGAGGTTCCTAGTGCAAAAGAAACTGCTAGTTATCGCAGTCAATCTATACCTTCCTCAGCCAGTCATCCAAACTTCCAATCTGAGATTCCTGATTCTCAGCAATATATCAAACCTGAACGATACAGTCCCACTGAACATCTCTACAACAGTCGTCGCCACACCAGTCCAAATCTTCATAATGAGAAAGCGCCAAGACCTGTTCCTGTTACAGAGCTGCACAATGCTGCTATAAGCAATTCCAATCTGAGTGACTTGTCCACACATTCAACGAAATCCAGTGGGTCCAGCCATCATGATAGTTTAAAGAGGACTCGTAGCGGAGGTGCTAGTAGATCACCAGCCCGTAGTCCGATGCCAGAGGGAGAGATGGCTGCTAGGAGAGCCAGTCCCCATGGACATGTTAGTGGGCATAGGAGAGGCACTGGTGCTGCTTCTTCTAGCAGCAGTTTGAGTGAAACTGGTAGTCCTAAAATAGGAAGAAGGTAAGTGTGACGATTAAGGAATGGCTTCAAACCTCAACCACTGTTCTGTTCTATGTGGTAGGAGCCGGTTTCTATTCTAAATTATAACAAGCGGTTAAATCACACTGAACTGATGGTCAACTGAGGGTTGAGTTTTGAAGCCACACGTAAGTGTAAATATTATATCATATAGCAGCTGTCAGTGAGTGAAATTGAGTCTTAGAGTCAGTGAGATTTTTGGTCTAGAGGTAGAGGATTCAAGGCAAATCCAAAACTGATGCTCAAGGGAAGCAGTAGAGGCAGGCACATTGTGTATATCATAATTTTGCAAGGAAGGGCTTTGACTTCTCCTACCATGCAAATGATTCCATTTTATGAACCCAGCAAAGCCAATACCCGGTGGCCAATTTCATAAAGCTTTAAAATCAATTTTAAAGTCAAACTCAAAATCAACTCCATTCAAGCTTTGGGGTTTCAGCTGGTTCTGGAAATTAAGAGTGATACAATTTGTTTAGTTACCAGCCAGCTTAAAATCTAATATCAATTTGAAGTTCTAAAATCACCTTAAACATTTTAACTTGAATTGGACTAAAGTTGATTTTGATTTCAAAATTGATTTTAAAGTTTTATAATATTGGCCACAGGTGTATGATATGGTTGAAGGGAGCAAAGAAGAGAAAGTCTTGCTTAGATGCCCAACATGTGCCAATCTGTGGGTAAAAGCTCGGGATATGAGTTTAGAACATTGCAGCTCAGCCACATGCACCTTAACTGATTTGTTTCATACACTTTTGTCATAATAAATAACTAATCTATTGTGTGTCTTGTTTCCTAGAAGAGCACCTGATGGGCGTGCTTCATCTCAAGAATCCCTACGTGGTAAGAGGGCTGCTAGTCAACCAAACACAAGCAACTGGGTACAAGAAGATTTGCGGAAACTCATTGCTCCTGAAGCCATAGTTCCACAGACTAGAGCTGCTAATGAATCTGTTCCTAAGGTGAGATACCAGTCAAAAATGGTTGACTCTGCTTTCATTTTCTTACCAGTGATGCTTCAGTATTTTTGCAGGATTGTTTTACTAGGTTAAAGATGAAAACTTACACATGCTTCTTTTTACTTCTCTAAATTTCATTACTTTGTATTCTGTTGGCTTTATAATCAATCATTGTCTGTATGCCTCTCTTGTGGTAAACATGAGTTGGCTAGTTGTGTAAAAGTACTTTGGAAGAGTGATGCAAATGTTTTCTAATATTTTACAGTAACACACAAACACTGTTGCATTTTGGTGACTCATGTGTACTTATTTAGGCAAGGCAAACAGACTAAACATTATTAATTCTGATGAAAGAGGAGGGAACGAGGGTGACTGCACTATGTAGGTGTGGAATAGAAAGGAATACCACCTGTGGTCGCGAGATGTGTGTGTGTGTGTGTGAATGAGTATGCTTTTATCACATTTGATTTTCCCGTTTCTTTCTGAAAGGTGTTGATGACCATAGTATGTTGACATATCTGAAAAGAAAATTACGTAGAAGGTATTTTTCAAATGATTCTGCTTTTGAATGTACCCCTTACCCCATTTATTGTGTTAAAAGACATTTTAACGTTTTTATTGATGTATTTGATTGCTTTTTATCAGATTCGCATAGCTCCCACTTACAATCAATATAATTATGATCATAGTTACGACTACAGCTATGGTTATGGTTATGATGATTACAATTATGATTTTGAATATGATGCCATGGTACGTTGTCAGATGTAATCATCATTTTTGTCTTGTTCGAATGATGTGGTTTGCTGATATCTAATCACTTCAATAACAGTTCTTGATCTCTTTTTGTGTAGAATGAAGATTTGTCTGGAGATTCAAAGTTGTAACAAGTCATGATATTCAACACACTGCAGGTTGATTTAGAGAATTGTTGAAGGGGGCTGCTTGATCGAAGTCAATTTGATTTGATACAGCAAAAGGCACCTGTTTTGCATTGGCTTGTTACAACATTTACAAAGTTGTTTGTTAATATTCCTTTCAAGGGTGATGCTTTACTGGGATTAATCTTTGCATCATGCATATTTTGTTGGTGTATGTTGCAGTTGACCTAATTAACACATGCACTTTCCTTCTTGGTGGACAGTGTTTATAACACCAACAATGTGTGTTTAGCAGTAGAGATAATAAAATTAAAAAATGATTGGATAAGACAGTTTTACCAGCCTGATTTCATGTGACCATTTTCTTGCATGGAAAATATTTGCCAGATTTGGAATGGAACTATATATCTTTCATGTTTTACTTGGAATATATGAAGTTTGAATGTTTGTGATTTGTGTAGGATTTATAAAATAATGTGTTGGTTAAATGCTTGTCACATCTTGAATGCTTTTAGTATATCATGTAAGATCGCAGGGTATAGCGGAGAATTTCTATTGATCTCATGTGACAAAACTAAAAGGGACTACGACACCAAGAAAGTAGTCATTGGGCACAGGGGTAGTATCACATACTGTTGGATGCTGGTTCATTAAGCTTTAAGCTGTAGTTGTAAGTAAATAGCAAGTTAAGTATCCGATTTTGTGATGCTTTGGGAATTGACATTACACTAGATTTGATTTAATATTTGCACTCTACTTTGCATGTTTATGTTTTCTTTTTCAAGCACCAATAGGAATAACTTCTGAATAATGTCATCTGATAACATTCATGCACAACTCAAATTTCAATTTCTATGTAAGATGTGTTAACACACTCTTCTGGATAAATTCAATAACAATCTTAACATTTACCTAAAACTACAGCTTATAATAGTTGATGACAAGAAGTTCTGTTAAAATGATAACACCTGAAAGAGCAACCATACTGAGTAGGTATGGGCAGCCTAGATGTTTCAATTGACTAAAGATATAATTTGTCTTTAAGTCCAAGGTACTTATGCTTCTGCTAGATACAGCAGTAAACTCCACATATGGGGTATTAACAACTGCAGGCAGGGTGTGGCTAGTAGACTGGCTAATGGTTTATAGGAAAAGCCTAGTAGATTCAAATTAACCCAATAATGTCAATGTTGAGATTTTATCAATGATAACACAAATAATATGAAACATGTCATTTAATATAAGCCAAAGTAACATTTTCTGTGAATGATCTATTTTGTACTTTAGTCCAACGCATCATCCGTGTCATCCCCGCAGTCAGCAAGACGTAGCAATCTCCATCGTACCGTATCAGATGAAAGCATAGCAGCAGGAGGTGGTCCATATAACTCACCGCATGCCAGGAAAGATCAACACATCCACTCACAAGATATGCTGTTTAGTAGTGCGCCCTCTGGAAGAGCTGGCTCTGAGAGGTCTATCAACAGTAGTAATAGAGGTATGTGTGCTCGTGTATAAGGTGTTATTTACTGTGTATAATTACATTACCTCAAATTCAATGAGCTTAAGAAATCTATTTTCACCCAAATTAAAAGTGTAATTTAAATAAAGGGCCTAAAATTTGATTCAAGCAGAATCAATATTAAAGGAGTTGCATTGCAATGAGTCAGCAGTATTATCGTGTGACTCATTGCGATGATAAATACTAGAAATTATAAGATTATAACTTGTCAGAAGTTCATACGAAAATTAGTTCAAAATACCCTTTTGTGGTATGATAGCTATATGAAGGAATTTAGTGTATATTTTGTTAATCTTATTCCAATGATAACCAACAAAATCTGCAATTCCCCTGCTGCTGAGAATTCTCTTTTTATTAAGCTAAGGTACTTTCTATGAACTCTGAATCAAGAATTAATCATGAATTCATAATTATTGTTGAAATCAAAATCTCCAAGTCCGTATTTTGAGGTTTATGCATTCTGACATTCGCTGATGTGTCGCTTACCCGTGGGATTTGCCAATGATGTGAAAATGTGATGATCTAACACAAACACAAGTCGGTTCCAGACATGAAACTAACTCATGATTTGTGGTTCCTTGAAGTCTCTAAATCAAAAAAGAATGGTTTGCATCATTCAGTAAATTGTCATTGTTTGAGTTCAGTATCAAAGTTGTAGTACAAACCCATATATTTGCAGTGAGATACTCGTTGCAAACTAAATGTAAGTAGTTTTTGAGCTAACAACTTTTGTATTCCTGCTTTTCCTTGCTTATTTCCTAATATGCTAGCTTCCAAAACAGCTCCTAATAAAGCAGTTTCCCATGTCAACCATACAAAGCCCCCAACGACAGGCCGGTTCCGTAAGGCAAAGACTGTCAGAAAGAAACTCAGGTTTTTAGAAAGTATGTATCACACCGCACTGATATTGCTTGGAATGTTGTTTGTTGATTGATTGATCGACTGATTATTTGATTGATTGTTTGATTGATTGAATCACTGATCTGTTGATTGCTGATCATGTCACTGTAGTAGTAGTTTGATTATGAAATGGTTTGATGTTTGAGAATATGCACCATGTTTGTTTTATGTTAGATTTGAT
The DNA here is from genome assembly GCA_032273385.1 of Ophiopholis aculeata. Lineage (NCBI taxonomy): Eukaryota > Metazoa > Echinodermata > Ophiuroidea > Amphilepidida > Ophiactidae > Ophiopholis > Ophiopholis aculeata. The sequence goes on along the minus strand of JAUMTS010429933.1, from coordinate 3,390 downwards.
TGATAATGTGTGGTTTGGCATGCTTGTGTTTAATAGTTGGCCAGTATTGTTATATTAGTTCACATATATCCAGGCAGATAAATATCAAGAGGATTTTAGCAAAATAAGATAGCCATGTTCATCATGGTCTTAAAGAGATTGATGAGTCTTATGCTTATAAGACTAGTCTTATGATTTAAGATTTAAAAGTCGTAAGGTCTTATGCTTCCTACAAATAATTTGAAATATTCTCTTTTCAAACAAACATGCATAGGTACTAGGTAGTAAATACTTAGATCTTGGTATTTGAAATACTTTTTTCACGATTCATTTAGGTCATGATTCAGTACAGCTGATGTGAACTATTGTTTGATGTGATGTGTATGCTAGGCCTAGTGTATGTAAGATAAGAGCAAGCAAGACATGGTAACATTGTGTTTAAATGTCAAAGTTGCAGTAGCAAAACTGACATGTTTCATGAACAAGTCATGTATATCAATCAATTTCAAATCACATAATTTATGACTGCATTGCAAGATGTCTATGCCAAATTATGACTCTTGTCATTTCCCCATTCTTTAGGTGAATGACCCCCCGGCTAATGTGATGCATGTGGGTGTCATCAAAGCATTGCTATACCTGTGCTGTTTCCAGCATCCACATTACTTTGTAAAAGGACAATAACCTGGAAAAGGGACATTCCCATATTGTTTTCCTTTTTATTGTTTTCCTTCCAAAAATGTACTTTTCCTTCATAACATTAAACACATAGACTTATGGTATATTTGCTCTGTACTGTAGTTAAATTCTAGCCATAATCAGTGCTTTTAAAAGCGCTTTGTACAGTTTTATTGTGGTTTTGAAGCTCATTAGCATTTATTTGAGTTTGATGTGTCTGCTACGTGGATAGTCTATAGCGTCCATGGTAGATGATATGTGCAGGTGGCAGAACTAACTTGTGAGGATTTTCTTCAAGGGAGTATTGTGTTGTGTGTGTACTGATTTCTGTGTGATTTGTGTGCGTTATGAAATTGCACATGGCCTGAAAACTGATGATACTACATGAATTTGTGAGATTTATGAGACAAAGCTTAATTGCCTGTAACCTATCACATTGATGTTAGCATGCTGTGAGTTTCACATTGCCATTCTTGTTTAAAAAGTGCATTCTGTGTGTTACAATGATTTGTGAGACAACTTGTGAAGGGCTCAATTTTGTGCAATGGCTATCTTCAGATAAGCATGCCAAGGTGACATTCAAAAGTAATTTCAATTTCCTTTATTTCCCCGAAACAAGGTTAAGCCTGTATATGAAACATGTGTTTTATAACGAGGACTCCAACAAGCAAATGGGCAAAGAACTATTAGATCATTTGTGATAGGCCCTAATACCATGGGGTTTTGGTTGTACCATTTTAACACTACTTTGAATCAAATATATTATCTCCGCTTGTGAAAGCTTGAAAAATGTGTGTTTTATAAACCTATTATGTCAAAGATTACTCAGGTAGATAATCGTCTTACTTTGAGTTATGATGCGATGTCACGCTGCGTTACGTTACCATACAACTTGAGCCTTGTTTACACAATTACTTGATTGATGTGTGTGTGGATACAATCAAGGCACCTTAAACGCTTGCGTGTAGTTATACGTGTTGTGACATCACTTCCAATTTCAAAATAAGCTGAATTTAAGTTTGGAGGTATACATAGTCAAAATAATGTGTTTTATATCAATTTGAGAATTTCTATGTTATGGTAGATGCATGCATGACACATTTGTTCAAATATCTTGTAGATGTTATGATCAAATATAAATCTTTAATAGTAAAAAAAAAAATTAAAAGATGTGTAACCAGTGCACTTTTCTGTTCTGGCTAACTCTCTAGATGATCAAGATAGGCTGAATATGAACAACAATCGTGGCTCAAATTCTGAGATGTTTCTGTTGCCTGATAACGCTACCAGTCTGGACTGGAAGAACCTAGTGGAGACTGCTAAGGCATTTGAAGGTATGATGGAATCAATATCAGGGTCCCTGTGTTTCACAAAGCTTGCTTCACGTATACCCCAGTCCCAGACCGGCAATTGCCTGTCGAATCATATAACTAAAGCCAATCATGCAGTTTTACAACCAGGGCTGTTTGTGGGTGGTCATTTGTCACATATTTGATAATGAAATAAAATAAACTACCTCCCAAAACTTGTTGACAAGTTATGACTGCCCACCATCTCCTACTGCAGATTGGTTGTAAACTGTCATGAGTTGTTAACAGTGTCTTAGTGGGACTGAGGTATGTATTAGTACTATTATAAATGAAAGTCATATGTACTGATGAACCAGCCTGCATGGTATCTTAGTAGCTTTGTGAAATGCATAACACTGGGCATATGGATGTTGCAGCTGCACTGTTTAGTTTTGACACATAATAGAATATTCCCATGTGGATCCAAGAATAGATGTGCATATTGCACAGACATGCTTTTGTTTTCCTAACATGGATTATTATGTATCTCTAAAAGCTGTATACTAAAAAATTGTATTAGTGAAATGGCAAAACTAGTTGTGTGCCTGCTGCTGTCCATATTATCCTGAAAAATAATTTGCATGCCTATTATTCAACTAAATTACTGCATGGTCTTTGCATGAACAAGAGACACAAATATTTCTCAAGACGACGATGAAGTTGTGCATATAAAAAATAATTGATTCCTACCAAATATGACCATTGTACTGTAAAAACACAAGGTATTCATCCATAAATGTGCGTGGCAACAAGCTTATAAGAGCCAATTTTAGGATTAGTTGACATGATTTTCAAACCGCTAATAGCCCCAGTGTGCCAACAAATAGCTCATACTTACTGTAGTGGGTGGAAACCTGCCAAGGTATTTGTCATCTTGATGCAGAAACGGCTTAACCCAATTGATAGCCAAATTAATATTTTTACGTAAAGTATGTATCTAGTTACGTAATCATTTTCTACCAATATGCCAAGTGTTTGACCACTGACCAAAACTGTTGATGTAATTGGATCTGCTAGCCTATTGAATCATGTTCAAGTATAAACCACATTTTGTATCTCATAGTTGATGTAATAAGGCCGAAGGTGTACCTTTCGACACTTTGCGAAATAGGGGTACCTGGCTTACTGAAAATTGGTTTCCACTTATGGTACCGTAACGGGTCCGGACAAATTAATGTGGAGATTGCCCCTGCCCGGCGATTGCTGATGCTATTAACTATAAGCTTTTGGTAGTTAAGTTTATATTGCAAATAAACCCGGCAAATAAACTTACATATCGTCACCTTGTTAAAATAATGGCCTAAGTCAAATTTTGAAGAACAAAATTCTGGCCCATTAAAATCACTTATTCATGATGCTGGCTACCAATTTAGATTTTTGTTTT
>JAUMTS010427711.1:0-13642 GCA_032273385.1 Ophiopholis aculeata | reverse complement strand
TCATTATTTAGTTTTCATTGTCGACACCGATAACTAAAGACCGATCTTGTCGCGGCGAAATAGTCTCGTTTCCACTTGATGCATCCTACACAGGAATCTACTAAAATACATTTAAAAAAAAAAAACTTTTTGGAAGAATATTTATAATTTTGTTTCTATAAACAATAGTTGTGAATGTATTTCAATATATCTGGTGAAGTTCAGCGACAAAGAATATACCAAAATATTGTCCACTGCCTCTTTAATTCTTACTAACATTTTAGCAGAGTTGTGTTGGTAACTTGATAGACAAAGTTATAGTTCTTATTTTAAAATATTTATATATTCATCTTGTGGGCCAGCTTGTATCACCTGGTATAAAAACGCGGCTTGGAAAAGCTCTAAGCCAATTAATTTGTGAGATTCTTCAAAGCTGTTTAAGAAGTTGTAGTAAACTATAATCAAACTTCAACAGAGAACAAACATGTATATCACTGCAAGTATCCTGTAACTGTATTTCGTGTAAACATGCGATTTCGGCAAGGTGAAGCATTGAGTCACCAATTTGCAATATTTTCTCAACAAATCAAATTAACTATCCTAAAAATTTGTCATTGGAAGGTGTGTTATTGTCAACAAACTAACAAATTATGCGCAATGTGTTGTCCTATATCAAACAAATTGTGACCAGAAATAAACGAAAGTATACAAAGATAAAAATGTGTAACTAAGCGCATGGCAAAATGGTACTCATGACTCATTTATAGGCTTTTGGAAAAAAATCTCCTAAAATCATGTTTGGGTCGGTTTAATTATTATTTTATTTTGTTGTGTATCAATCTGGCGAAAATCAGACATTTAACTTTACGGCCTATGGTGAGATTATATCCCAAATAGTATCAGTGTTTTCATCAAATCGACTCTTTGCATAGTCAAAAGGGTGTGTGATTCGCAACAACAAAAATCGTCACGAAACACTAATCAGATACCAAAGTGTTCAACAATACTTTGGTTCAACTGCACATGTCACTTTGAAGTGATATTTTCGCGCAATTGACCACTCTTAAGTGATAATTATCGCCGTCAAATTATCATTTAGATGTTTAGGTCAGTGCCCAGAAGTGCAATAATACAAATTTTGATCAATCTTTCTTGCTTTTTGATAGGCATTTGTCAGAAAAGAAAACCAACAAGCGTGAAAGTAAATGATCGGATTTTGTTGAAGGAAACTAATTGAAGCGACTAATGACAGCGCTTCTCATTTTCGCGACGACGTCGTAATTTGTATACCCTGTCGTTCAAAAGTTTATCGTGTGTTATATGGTGTGGAAAGACGTGTTTAACCTGAGGTCATTACCTTTAAAACATGGCTTCTGTAAAAGAATCAATTACGCATTTAAGAGTCTACGTGTAGTCACAATTACCCATTTAAGGGGCTTCATGTAGTCACAATTTTAAATTTAAGGGTATGCATGTAGTCGTTATTACAAATGTAAGGGTCTACATGTAGTCAACATATTGCCAATCGGCGCTATGCTTTTGTCCCTAACTACAGTAAAGAGAGCTTTCTGGTTGTCCAAAAAGAGGGGTCTTAATGCGTCATGTTGACACATTTTAGTGGTTCCATGTGCTATTTGAGAATAGAAGTATCAAATCAACCGTTCAAAAAGCTCACTGATTCAAAGCTCATACAACCTACTCCCGGATAATACTAACGGTCATACAACCTACTCCCGGATAAAACTTAAGCTCATACAACCCTAACCCTAACCCTAAAGCTCATACAACCTACTCCCGGATAATGCTAAAGTTAACTAAAGCTCATACAACCTACTCCCGGATAATGCTAAAGCTCATACAACCTACTAAAGCTCATACAACCTACTCCCGGATAATGCTAAAGCTACATTGTGTAGTATTGGGTTTCAATGAGGAAAAATATAGCCTGTATAGGAAAAACCTATTCATTTTTAGCACATGCATTTGTTTACACACATGTTTAAATTTGGCGGACACGTATCAAGTATCCAATAATTTAGAGTTATATAAAATTGTGATACATTCAAATTTGAATTTTGACTTCAAATATCATTTTCAAGTAAAAAGAAACCCCATTAAAGCCTAACCATTCCAGTATCGCCGCCCAAGTTTCAACTTTAGATGGCTGCCATTTTGCTTAAAACCTCGCACATTTTCCGCTCCATAGTACTTTTGACCATAACTTTATAGAACAAGAATATTGATGATAACCATTATAAAAACACAAATTCAGTTACTTAAGTATTTGTTTTTCCTGCTGCTATAGCAACCACATACCAATGCAGATGATATGCACAAAATATACCAATTTAAGGAGAGTCATTTGTCCACAAGCTTTCGTAAAATGGATAGTTTGTTATACTTATCGCAAGGTACTAATTCGGAACAAATTTATATGTCATATGCTATTAAAGTGAGACAAACTTAACACCTTTTAAAAAATTCAAACTCGCTTTAAATATGCACCATGTAATTATCCAAATATATAAATATATATAGTTGAATCTGAATTAGACAGTTTAAATATACTCATGCTAGGACCCACCCAAATATTTGTGAACATAATGGTTATTTATGATATATTTTATGATTAAAAGCACGAAATTGACCTAGCATAAAACCTCAAATAATCAAAGCGACTCTCTGCTATGTGCATATTCTCAAACATGAAATGCATTCATTTGGAATTAGTCATATCTAAATGATCAAATAGCAAACATTAAAGTTTTTTGCAGCCCGAAGTAAAAAACAAAAGTGTCTCTTATATGTGTGTTCTTGAACATATTAATAAACTAATCCCGGGAAATTAATTTGGAATAAGTCATTATCAAAAAGCAAACATTACATATATTTCTGTAGCCACAGGTAAAAACGTGGTATCTACTTTGCTGTGTGTAAGTAGTTACATTGTTTTAACTCAGCAAGAGGAAAGTGAAAAAACGAGCAGACGATCGCTGTTTTCCCGCGGAGAAATATTTGTATATTAAATATTGAAACTTAGGTTTGATAATGATCTAAGTTAAAAGGCAGTAACTCCTTTATGTATGAAATTGAAGATACTGCGTTTTTCTTTAGAGGGCATATTTACCCTTGTACTAGTACCTGAAGATAAACGGCGTGAGTCTGATTGTTGTTTGCTTTGAATTTTTGTTTAGAAAACACGAAATTGACCTCACTAAAATTCCTTGGAATGGCACTTATTTACCAAGTAATTGATAACCTTATACTGCGATGTCAGCACCTTTAAGAATATAATTATTATAAATCACAATTTTATTTTGAGACACACTGAAGAACTTTCGAGAATATTATTAATAGATGTCAAACTGATAACTTTAAATCCTGCCTTTATCAGAACATGTATGTTGCAGCATAATTAGATACAGAAGATCGACAGGAATTTTATTTTTTCCTCCCTCTCTCTACTCCGTCAAAACAACACAACAAATGTTTTAATTAATTGCTTTTAATACCGACTAATTATTCTCCGCTTCAGATAAGAAATAATACTCAACAAGTGATATTATTGGCGACTTAACGCCAATTATTTTTACAGGTCATTAACTAGATGACGGTATGCGACAAATCAAATTACATGTATGTAATTACAATTTCAAGAGCGCTGCACCATTCGATTGAGGACATACACGTGGCCAGTCTAAGAATAGATACGATCTTGCTAAAATACTAACCAAAAGAATTCTATCGTATTTTTTTTTGTATAGAAAAGAGTGTTCTGACGATCCAGACCTGTTAGTTCAACTTGACGTTTTTGATGATAACAAAGTTGCAGACGAGGAACAATACACAGGCCCAGAAGGCGTTGACCTCAACAATGCTATCGATGTATTCCACGCAATTTTCAAACAGGTAAGTTAAAGGGGTGATGTTATAAGAAAATCTACTCTAACTTCATGATATAACCATGAATACTGATTGTCAATTCTTTAAGTGTGTGAGCAAATTTTAGGCTCCCTGATTCAAAGCTCATACAACCTACTCCCGGATAATACTAAAGCTTATACAACCTACTCCCGGATAATGCTAAAGCTCATACAACCTACTCCCGGATAATGCTAAAGCGCATACAGCTTACTTGCGGATAATGCTAAAGCTCATACAACCTACTCCCGGATAATGCTAAAGCTCATACATTGTACAACCTCCTCCCGGATTCACTGGTGATAAATCTTTTGCAATACATTTCAAACTATCAAATTCTCGAGTGCATTAGGTGACATTGGTCAGGTTGGTGCCTTAGCTCTTGCGTTCTGTTTACTTGGAATGAAAATGACTAAATTGTACTGACTTTGTTATCTACGGTAGACGAGACTTACCCGCACTTACATTTCAAAGCTGTTTTATAACTGTAACTTTCCTTGACAAGTTTGATCAATATTGTCAAGAAGTTCATGTCCTCCAGGTGGGGCAATTATCATTACACTATCCAAAACAAATTATCACTTTGTGCTCATGAAGTTGGAAAATATTAGATATGACACGACATAAATGTTGATCGTGTTTGACAACTTCTGAACAAAAAGTCAACAAAACTTTACAATTAATGTTGAATCAAGATGTTAACAACCTCTCGGACTTTTAGTGCTTTACAAACAATTTCTGAACTCTTCCAGTACGTCAGAGTTACATCTTGTCTCTCAAGATTAGGATTTACCAACATGTTTAATAATAAGATTGGTAGGCGTTTAATGTGATTTCAGAAATGTATTTATCCTCTTAATGAGGTTAACATGATACTCCCAACATTTTCATTGTAATGAAATCTTGAGTACAAAAGTGTGCTCGGGGTCTGTGACACATAAAACTCATTAGCCTTCAGATGTGAAGAGAGTGGGCCAAAATCTGAAATTGTATCAATAAAGCACCTTGTATAATTCGGTGTCGATGTCCGTAGCACAATTAAGCGTACCTCGATGCTTTTATGCATTAATGACGCTTTGACGTCAATTTAAGCAAAGATTATGTTCTATTAAAGTCACCCATAATTTGAGGACAACCTGTACCAAATGTTCGTTTTGAAATTGAGCCATTCGACAAAAGGGCATTTGAATAGAAAGAAATATGTTCCCCGTCAACATGTTCACGCATGGGTCATTAACCTTAGACCAATATAGAGAAATGATGATTGTGCTCATTTTTGTTTTGTTTTGATTTACTCTCTATTTCTGATTTTCCTGGGTTCGGTTGAAAACAACCAAAAACATAAGGCCTAAATGTGGTTAAACATTAATTTTCGTAATACTAAATTACTATTAAATAGAACATTTCGGTTAAATCCTCACATTCTGTAAATTATTACAATAATGCATTAATTTACCTCAAAACAAAGATAATACTGTTCCTTTTACTAATGACTTTAATAGGCTTAGATTGATTTGTTTTCAAACTTTATAAATCTGTCTTTGTCTTCATTACAATACATTGCAATTTATTTTACATGTACAACAAAATATTGGTCAACCCCTGTCATCACGATTCTTAAACACGTCAGAAATATATACAACACAGGGATGCACTGTTCTGAATCAATCTTGATTTCTAACATTATTTGCAAGCAAACTCTGAACAAAATATCGGTCAACCCCCTGTCATTGTTCTTAAGCACACCATCAATCTAATTTTGTTACAACAAAAGAATGCATTATTCTTAGCTTAATAAATCTTGATTTCTAACATTATTTGCAAGCAAACTCTTAACAAAATATCGGTCAACCCCCTGTCATTATTCTTAAACACAATAAAATGTTATTATTTTACAAGAATGCATTGTTCTTAGCTTAATACATCTTGATTTATAAAATCATTTGCCAAGTAACTTCTACCATTTAATAGAATTTAGAAAGCTGTAATCAGTACTCTTTCTTTTCATTTGATTCTATTTGCTTATTGTGGTATCTTTGGTAGATTATTGTCAACAGAAGAAAACAATCCTTACAAATCCCAACAAGTTTTATTTTTCTTTCTTTTCCTTGAGTTTAACTTCATTTTCAGTGCATAATGCCAGGACCGTCACCGCATTTATATTTTGGCTTATTTGTAAAAAATGAGTACGATTTTCATATGAATAAGTACAAATTACAAACTAATTCAAATCCCTTCTGAATGGTACCACAAAATCACAAATGCGGTAAAATATAAACCAAATTGTAATAATTAATAGTACTCTTTTATATCAGTTCTAGCCGGTGGTCACTGACCTATACTGAATAATACAAAGAAAATTATAGACAAACTTTTCAGCTACATTAGCTCTGAAAAATGATGAAGAAATAAATGTTGTGACAACATCATACTGCTAATTATCCGAATGATTGTCCAATGCACACTCGTGTCTTGAAGATGTTTGAAGAGTGTAATTTTGTTTGGGTATAATCAACCACGCATTATGATGCATGCGCTTCCTGCTTTATCTGTTTATGGAGAGGTCTTGATTTGTGGTGTTTTCTCTCATAATACTTCCAGGAAGTGTTGCCCTTGTTTACGTTGTTTTGCTATTTATCTTATCGGTTTTAATACTCCTGTAGCCCATTTTATGGTAACTTTTATTTGGAGATCGTAATTTATGATTCAACTTTTTCCGCCGGATAACTCACATGTCTTCATCATGACCATTTGTATTTTATTAGGCCAAGGTCCAACTTGATTATTTAAAAAAAACCAAGTGAGTGGTGATTCTCGAAAAACATAATGCTTTTGGTCATTTCCAAATACTAATAAAACATGTTAAAAGGTGATATTCAAACTCAAAATAGAAGTCCATAATACAAATAACACAATAAATAATAATACTATTGCGTGCTTTTTGTCCGAGAGGATAACAACCCCTATCAGAGCATCTCGATGGTCGGACCTTGTCGGTTAATGTAAAAGCGTCACAACCAAATCTTTTAAGCTTTGAGAATATTTATCATTTTCAAATTCCACGTTAGCATGGTAACACATACGTAAATAGATGTAACAAGTCTTGTTGTTTCTCAAAACATTAATGTTCATTAAGCTCATTAATTAATAATAAGAAGCAATAAGTCTGAGCCTGAATGTCCTTACCATAAATCCACTTAATCCAATGGTTTGTTCAAATGAGATAGGCGTAATTGACTTTTTTGATTTTGACATGAAGAAATAAATATGATTCAGATTATTTTCAGGGATTACCCTTTGTGACTGAATAATTATGACAACTGAGCAAAGTTATGCATATATTGATAATATTGGAATCAGGCAGTCAGCTAGCTAGCCAGTCAACCAAAATCGGTCAATATGTTAACAGGGCTGGCTGCCGTACGTGTTGGATGACATCATCATGTGGGGGCGTGTTTGGTAGCGAGATTTAGCTGATAATTTTGTCATTCACTTTAGTGGTAGTCATTGACTGGATCAGGGCGGCAGTGCAGAAAGTTGCCCAATTCACAACACTGTAGTCATTATTCGCTGCCATACTTTTTCCGGGACTATTTCTACTACTGGAATATTTATATACCAAGAACACGGACATTATGTGGAACTTCATTGATGGAATTACACGATTTTCGGATATTATTAAACTCAACCAGACGCTAGACGGAACTTGTCCATTCAGGAACTTATCCATTCAGGAATTTGGTTGGAGTGTGTTTAGGTATGATAAACTTTATACGGAAGCTATTGTCAGTTTTGACATGACAATCGGAACTACTTCTGTAAATAAATGACTTTCTATACCAGTATTATACGCGTGTCTGGTCCTACACTTTTGTTACTGAAGATCGACACGTGACGTGCATGCCATCCACAGTACACCTGTGTTGTTGTATAATTGTACTACATTGTACTTTTATTAACATAAATTATATGTCGTCTGACGATCGCCTTTTGCGTGAAACTCGGGAGTACTATTCTGCTATTCCGGAAGGCCTATACTATGAATTCAAATGAAAACAACAGGCATACTCATTTGTTTATTAATCTCAGAAAGTCGTTAAGTGTTTAACCACATAGGCTATTTTGGTACATCGTTTGGTTAGTGCTGACAAAATTTTAGTTAATGAACTCTAGAGCCTATATAAGAGCCTATACGAAAACCAATATTTGCGCTAGTTGTTGCTTGTTGGCATAGCATTGTAATAATATGTAAACTTCAACTTAACCATCGATTACTCGTTTCCGTTTTTACAGGTGTCGGATACTCCACAGATAACGCACTTTCTCACCATACTACAACATTTACTACGGATTGATACAAAGGAACCTATCAGCGATGTGGTTTGGGAAGTAGCCGAGAAATTGGTCCATAAATCTATCCTCTTGGAGAAGAAAGAACATAGAGAACGACTTTTGAACCTTGGAGAACGTGAACTGATAAAAGCTGTGACAAATTTTCAATTACCACCTGGAAGCAAAGAAGATGGGAGTAGGGGAAGATCGTCATCACACTCTACTTCAAGGGAACGAGCAAGATCCTTGGTTGCTGATGACATCAGTCCAGGGAGTCACAGTGCAATAAGAAACACAGAGACTGAGATGGGAGTTGCCGACGCTTTAGTATCACCTCATACTACCTCCAACCAAGCCTTTGCTAAAACATATGATAGAAGTCCAGTGACTGCGCCTCCAGCTCCTCCCCCTCCTGCACCACCAGTACCTCCAAGCATGGGAACTGCTCCACCTCCACCCCCGCCTGTGCCAGGTTTCGGGCCCCCTCCTCCACCACCCCCTCCGGGGATGGGGATGACACCGCCACCCCCTCCAGTACCAGGCATGGGTGGTCCTCCCCCTCCACCAGGAGCAACCAGGCTAGGTGTTCACAGCCCAACTGTTGTGCCAAGTGTGAAACCAAAGACCCGGATGAGGACTTTAAATTGGAGTAAACTGCCTCCACATAAAGTGATGGATGAGAAAAGCATCTGGAGCAAAGTTAACCAGGTAAGAGTTCTTTTGAAAATCCCCCTTCACCGGATAATACCTAACACCTCTTAAAATAACATGTAGCAATATGTTTCGATGTAAATGCATATTTTGGAAAGCATCAACTACTTTGAAGCCTTTATTGAAACATGGCGGGCACAGTTCAACTTGAAGGACATCTGGTGGGAAATTCAAAAGACTTAAAGCAACTTGTGCAGCGCCATCCTGTTGTTCCTTCATCCTTCCATATCTCTAAAAGGTTTACTGTTTCTATAGCCATACACACTGACACTGTCTAAGTCTGATCAAATAAAATTGCACCAAGATGAATTTTAGCATGGTTACTTGCCTAAACTTACCTTTTTAAATAGAAAGTTATAACCTGACGTGTATCAACTACATGAAAACTATGTACACCTGTTTTCTATTCATCCAGTTTGAGGATTTAAGATAATGCCAACTGTTTCTACGATTGTTGTCTCATTCCCGATACCTATTTTAATAACTTTAACTTCAATTTAAGGCTTTAGTCATGTAACTTCAAATTATAGGAAACATTCAATTGTCTCAACTACTGAATCACTGCTAGAATTCAGGAAAGATGTTATTAAACACCCAGTCATTATTTGAACTATTTAAGAATCGATATGATTGGGTTCCAAAAATTATTAAGACAAAAGTACAAGAGACAGGCATATCATTCAGAAACATTAAGGAAAGCAAGGTTATGCTATCCAACCACCTGACACATAGCTACAAATGGCATGCAGTTGGAAGATTTCTGTGCCAAAGTAGCTTAGTCATTTCGACCAAATCTGACACATTTATTTCATAGCTACCCCAGATATCGTTAAGTGGGTTCTTTTTATGTTGTTTATACATTTTGATATATTAAGTTTGAATGTCTTGGTATTTAATGAAAAATAACGCATTGTTTTGTAAATTTGAACCTACCGCCTAAATGGTAACATGATGTACCATATAAGCGATAGGTGATGGAACCATGAAATTCCATGATGACACCATGACACAAGTTTAGATTCCAGGACGGAAATGTTACATGTTGTAGTTTAAGTTTACCAATGTGACAGTTAACTCACGTAAGAACAAGGTTGTTATAGCAAAATCTGTTATTTTTCATAATCTAAATTAAGTCTTTTAGTCACTTTAAATAAGCCACAGGAATATGGTCTACCATTACAGTGCATATCAGTGATCTTGACATTCGTTTAATCATAGGACATAATGACCATTTTGATGTAATTCGTGTCATTTGTTCATTTTGTTGACAAACAGTGCAAACTTGTTTCACATTGCCCTGTAGCAATTTTTCGAAAATGGTATAGATTGCAGCGTATTTGTGATTGCAATTTCCAGTCACCGGTATCGGGTAGCTATTAATAGGTATAGGGTGGTTTTTTTTCAATCGCACAATTGAAACAATAAAAATGTTACAACATATCTATATTTGAATAATATTGTTTCGATCTTTGAAGTCAACAACAATGTCAATGTGAATGTGGTCACTGATCTGCCCTTTCCAGGCTAACTTCCTCATACACATAATTATACAACAGACAAAAACCTTCCAATATATGTGTGGAAGGTCTTTACACAAGACAGAACAAATTCTAACATAGCTAAGTGTATGCTTTAACTGATCATATGACCTGAAAAGCCATTAAAAACAAGACAAAATAAATAAAATAGGTGACATTGATCATGTCACGTGACACATGATCATAGACTAGTTTGCCAATGTTTGCAGGGCCAACGTTTAGATCATGTACCAAATTAAACATTCAACATCAACTTTTGTATGTCTAAATATTTAGATCCTCAGTGAGAGCAAAACTCAAAAGTTATTGCAACAAAATTAGTCGGGGGTTTCCCCTCCCTCTCCATAGTTATTCAAATGTTATGTTTAGTATCATGAAACATGGTATATAAAACTTCAACAGATACATGTACAAAAAATATACAATTAACAGGTACCTAGAGCACCTGCTTTTTATGGGAAAGAACAATCTAATTAAAGGGTCACAGTGACAATGGCAAACACATTCTATTTGGATTCAGTCATAGTGGGAGTTAGTATTGTCATTGTCATGGTTCAATCAACTTGTCGAAGGAAAAAATGAAAAATCAAATAAAGCGATTTACGGTTCAATTATTTCATAACCGTAATTTTATGGTATTTTGGTTAACAAAGATTTGGACGCTAAAACTACAAATATAGTATGCTTTATTTTAAAGTGGTACACAATTTAAGAAACCAAGAGTATTATTATAGACTTTGAAGAATTCCAAACTTGTTAAGTTGTATAGGAGTTTGAAAAGCGTAAATGATTCTGTTTGGTTTAAAAGAGACAGAAGTTATGAACGAAGTTCAACTTATAATTGCAATCATGCACGGTATCATTGGTATAAACTTATTTTATTTACTTAAGTGACTCATAGTCATTTATTGGGATATTCCTGATATCTAAATCATGATAATAAACCAGTTGTTTTTGTACTTGACTGAGCTAAAGCATGTGTAGATATGTTAAAACAAGATAGTATCTAAGTGATCAGTAATATTTATTTGATAATATTTATTTAGTAATAAAACTAATAATTATTGTACTTTAGGCAATACTTAAGTTAAGGCACTGTACTTCCTCAATTATTATCGTGATTTGCGCAATTTGGTTCCACGTTGGAACAGTACAGATACAGGTAGAGCAGTTAATACCAACCTACATACGGGGGGGGGGGGCTTGGGGCTTGATTCAAAAGGGTAATACTAGGACAAGCTGCTGAAATGATAACCATTTTCAATGCAAAAATGGGTCGTTCTTTCATAATTCAGTTAGTTTTAGGCCAAAAGTTCACGAAGTTTTGAAAAATGATGGAAACTTTAATGTAAATTTTGCCAATAATTAAGGCCTCTATACAAGAAAGGCTCACATGTTGTTGAAATATGTGTAATTAGTATAAAAATTGGGCTAACACCACAATTTCAGCGGGATGTTCCTACCCAAACCAGATCAGAGTTACCCCCTATAGATAACTACATACTTTAAGCAATTAAATGTCTTGTTTCCTTCCGCTAACCCAACTTTTGTTGGCATTCGGATGTAATGACCTTCTCTTCTTCCATTTATCTGCCAATATCTACAGACAACTTCCATCCAAAAAGGAAACTTAAGCATGCCATTTCGGACTGAAATAATATAGTGTCTGTCTGATTTTATCCCGGGATTTTATATAACAGTAAACGCATGTTTTTACAACCAGAAACAACGTGATTTATCAACATCACTTTTTATAACCCTGTTCCATCAGAAAAATATGGAATACTTTGCCCCACTTCCCTGGTAAACCAAACTTCTTAAAACAATACGACTCTGAGCATAACAACTATGACGAGTCGAATAAAACTTATAGTTGGGCAAATCAACAACCTACTGCAAGACCACATAAAAAACAATTATATAACCTATACTTTTATATCCTAAAATTTCAGATAAAAGTTGATTTACTGTACTGTTGTGGTTTGTTTTAATCAGAACACTGATAATTTATATCATGTATATGATTATGAGATACCTTATTTATATACCTTCAGTTAAATATGTTAAAATGGTGCTACAAAGAGCTCTTCAAACTTCAATGTCTTTCATATCATTTCCACAACATTTTCACTATTATAGACAACTTGCAAATTGCAATCAATAAACAAGTAATGCAAGAACATTTAGTGTTATTATAACTGAAGTATATACATCAAATTTAATATTATGGTACATATGCTGGTCCAAAATGATCTTCAAATGGTCCAAAATCTGTATGTCATTGGTCAGCAATTCCTGGTCATTGACCCAAATACCAATTCAGAATACTCGGACAATGTCCACTCTGAAGTTATTTTAGTGTTTGTTTGTTCGTGATCAAACACTATTTCAAACAAGAGCGAATCACACACTCTTAATGATCACAATAATATTTGTTCGGATGTTCATATATTTTGTATGCTTATTTGATTTGATCTGACTTTATAATACAATCCAATTTATGGCGGTGTTGCTGTCATTAGATTATCATTGTTTATGTTTTTCTCTAATTCATAAGTATTTGTAGCGTATTTGAATAGAAGATAAGGACGCAATTGTAATCCAGGAGTTTTAATGAGCGATATTGTATGAATTGGGTCTAATCAAAATAGGGAACATAAGTTTGTCGAATTTTATGAATTAAATTGGTGTTATTGTTCAAGTACTGACTTTAAAGCCCAGTCATTGGATGATAACATTTTTGGACAAGATCCAAGATTTCCACCTAACAACCTTGTTCTCTGTCTATGTTATTGGCAGACAATATTCCACTGATACGGTATAGATCACAGATTTCAAGGATCATTGGACAAATTAGATATTAAAGAAACTAAATTAATAATGTGATATTGTGATTATGTATTCTGAAAATTCAAAGACCCAAAAATAATTTGTGATAAACCTATTTCCAAGGTGATGTTGTTTAAAGGGCCAGTAGACATGTTTAACATCACCCCCCCCAATTTTTTATCAAAAAAATCAATTTTTTTGAACCATAAGAATCATATTTAATAGTTGTTCAACCATGCCAATTCTTATGTACCTACTATGTGTACTTACGAAGAAAAAATGACTTTTGTATCATTATTTAGTTTTCGTTGTCGACACCGATAACTACTGAG